>LPNX010661039.1:395661-464272 GCA_001517045.1 Pseudotsuga menziesii
GGATGGTTAATTCCCTACCCGAGAATGGACATGAATGAGCTGATGTGCTAGTTGAGAAGGCCTGAAAAAAATGAAAGTCTCCTTGATGATACTTGGACTTTCATGCCAATTGGGAAATTAATTGGCTGATATTAATGCCTATATTATGCTTGGTCTAACAAAATTTCAATGATGCATTTCACAGGTAAGAAAGGTGAAATCCAGTGGTACACATTGATCATGGAAGCAGACCAAAAGCTGTTGGACTTGGCTGGAAGTATCCTTCAAATGATTGCTAGGACCCAAGAGAATCTTGGATAAATGCTCAAGATACAGAAAAGGCAGAATGAGATGAACCACCAGATTTTGCAAGACTCTATTGGTTTTCAAAAGGAGGTAAAAAGCCTTCTGGGGGTAATCCGTAAAGGCAAAGAAAGTGGATCAATCATGGGACATTCGTCCAAGCGATCCATTAAGAAATGGTCCAGGCATGAATACTCAAGGGAAATTGAGCAAGTAAAGATGAAACAGCTAGCAAAATTTTGGAAATGCGGAGGACATCATTTACGCCAGGACTTCCCAATGAGGGAACATAAAGAGGGCAACAACCACAAAGTTCCTTGACTTCGGGATAATCCAAGAGTTGAGAACTAGCAAGAGAAGTTCATGGAAGCTGAGGGGCTTGGTCCTGAACGTTCAAAGTAAATAATTGAATGTGGGATAGATCTGTGTAATTTTGGAATTTTGATGTGAAAATTATATATATATTCCTATGTATTGGAACATCGAGGATTGTGTTATTCCAAGGGGGGGGGGATTGTAATACCCCATTTTTGACCCCGTTTGCTTTAAAAGGTACATGATGTATAATTGTAATTAATCATGGTGAGGAGCTAAAGGAAAAATCCCCACCATTGATTTGGTTGTGTATGTTTCGGTAAGAGGGATCGTTGCTGATGGTATATCGTGCTATCTAGCACATTATAGTTTTGGGCATCATGTAAATATGCACATCAATTAAAATAAACCTACAACCAGCTACGATGGTGCAACATTGAATGAAAAGGGAATGATTCCTAAGGTTAAGGGGGGTTTTCCAACCCGTGGGGGTCATTGGGAGTTTGCCATGTGTCGGTCACCCATTTAAAAATTCTGTTGTCTGTTAGTTGGGAGGAATGATGGCGGGGAAGTGGTGGGTGACAGGACTGCCAGTCCTTTCCCCATGCACACTCCACCAGCTGGTTGACTCACTCACACTGGGGCAGGGGAACTAACTTGATTCCCATTCTCCCCACTCTTCCATGAGAGAGGGTTCTCTTCACGCATAGGCAGGAGATCTCTGTGGTTACCCTCATGTAGGTAGTCGGGTGGTTCCCTACTTTTGGGATGACTGTGGTATGTTTAGGTTTTTTCCTCATCGCTTTGTTCTTCCCCACATAGTGATTTGTCCCGTTCACTCTCCTCATGATTTCCCCATTGTTTTTCTATCCTCACACACATGATAGAAATGGGATGGTTTTCCTCACGTAGGAGTTGGGGACTATGATCTCATGCAGTGAGCTAGAAGGTTGGCCTGAGAGGCATGATTTTGTTGTGTGCATGCTCCTTGTTAATGCTGGGAATCCATATTCTTCCCCATCTATGGACTGTGTAAGGTTCTCATTGTTTCCTTATAAGGTTGTGGTCTGCGTTTATGTTTTTCCTTTGTCCAAGATTGAGAATTGGACTTCTCCCTTGTTTTGGGACTGTGTAATGTTGCCATCATTTTCATTATGAGTTTGGGGTTGTTGTTTTCCCCTGGTTTTGGGTCGCTTCTTGGTTGCTGAGGTTGCAAACATCTTTTGGGATTGTTGCTGAGTTTTTTTGGCCACACTAGGGCCAAGAACAACTCTAAAGCGTTGTTTGACCTGAACTGTGTTTCACCCTTTTGTTTGGGGTTGTCACCCTGATGTCTTTTCCTTCTTCACAGAGCTGTGAACTATATGTTTTATTGTGGCATGCAATGGTTGGTATTTGAACTACTGAGAGCAGGATTAGAGGCCAGGTATGCTTGAGAAAACTGGTGTTTAGAGCCACTCAGACAGAGTTAGACTTCTGGCTTTCTTCTCCACCGTCCTTGAAGAGTATTGGAAAGGGAAGTCATGGCCTAAGGGACTGTGAAGTAGAGAAAGGACTGATTCCTGGTGTCGAGTGTGTGGATTTCTTAAAATTTAGGTTAACTTTGGTGTAGGTGTCCTTAGCTCTCCATTGAGGCCACCATCTTAGCATTTAGCCTTTCCTAGCTCCTTGATAGCTTGATAAACCCTACTATGTGGGCTTGGCTGATTTGTATACCTTGGCTATGTGTAAGCATGATTTGACCCTTATTCCTTGAGAAATCATGCCCAACTCAAGGGTGGTAGTGTTGCTGAGAGATTGATGAGCACACTAGCCTATGGTTGGGTGGAACGTTGCAACGACGTCGTTGGTTGCAGGGAGAATCCTGTTTAAGATAAGTATTCTTGACTATTTTGTCTCTACATTTATATTATTGATTAGTGAATATAATGAACATCTGGCATGCTTGATTGAATTTATGTTTGCTTCCACTATGTATATGAAGGATTATGCATCTTAGTATGTTTTATGTTTTAAGAATTTTATTTCAGCATTGTACACCTGCTCATTTTTCATGGGGCTATTTTTCCCATATGTTTGGTGATAGTAGCATCCTCTTTGCCAGTTTGAGGGTCGAGGACATTACATTGACGATCTTTGTTAATGAAAAAATATGCTCACCTAGATCTACATGGTCTAAAACACATACATAAATAATTTCCCTACCATTTTTCCTTATCTTTGACCTTTACAACTATAGTTTACCTTTAGTATCTCTCACAAAAGGGACAAAAAAGCTCAGAAAAAGGGCTAAAAACCCAAAAAAGGGCTTAAAACCCCACAAAAGTGATTAAAACTCTAAATAAGGATTAAAACCCTAAATAGGGTTCCAAAACCCTAAAATAGAGAAAAGGATAAAAAACCTATAAAATAGTGTGGGATTCACTTACTCCTTTCATTATTCTATTCCGTGAGTACGGTGAGAAACCATTATTCTCAAAGTACTCACATCATTTTTCCAATCATTCCATAGCCCCACCATCTCCCATCTGGTACGTTGAGGCATCCTCTATACTAACCAGCCTATGGAGAGGTGGTCCATATCCAAGTTTAGGGAACAATGGCCCATTGTCAAGAAAAAATAAGGTATACTTATCATCTTTTTTGTTTCTTTGGTTTAGTTGAACTTGCTTATTGGTTTTTGTTTCCTAGTATTATTTTTTGTCATAGCTCTTTTCCATGAACTCTACCCTTATGTCTCATTGATAGAAGGGAGGTACTTTTGTACGTAGCAAGGGTGAAAAACCTGCTATAGTCTTGTTTGAGAGATACAACAAGAATAGTACTCGGGGAGCTACTACACACATGTCGTCTAGGTAGTTGGGTATTTAGGAAAGGGTATGGTGCCTATCCTCCTTGTTGTGTTTTACTATTAGACCCTGCGATATATCACGAGTTACGAAGACTTGAAAATCCTAGTGAGGAACCATATTTTTATCAGCCCCTCTTATCATTGAAGTTTTCTTGTGACCTTTAGTTTGCATAGGAGTTATTCTTTGTGTTATTCTATATTCAAACCCTAGGTTAGGTTTTTGTGACCAGCATTTTGGATGAGTTACCTTTGAGATGATCTCAAATATTTCAAGGATTACCAACAGACTTTCCTCATGTTGCAGGGGATAGTGTTATGGAAGCCACAAACAAATATGTCACAGTTGATTCCCATGTGGAAGGAAATCCGATTGTGTAAGTTGGGGAATAATTAACTTATTATGATAATCTCTTGGAAAAACAACCTCCTGCAACTAATACAACCTTTCATTTTCCAACAAAAGATCAACCTGGGGAATCAGACTGGGTATTCAATAACCCATCTGATGATACCGAAGGAGTAGAGCTTCGTCTTAATGTTCCTTTCTAGAGAATTTCTTTAGGTCAATATATTTCTGACAATGGGACTACTAGTCCTTCCTATGTTACTCCCATTAGAGATTCTCCATCGAATGAGGAAATGTTTATGAGGTTCGAACCATTTGTTGATATATTGTGTTACTTTCAAGAGATCCTTGCAAACATCAGTTATTCACCCCTTCCCCATCATTATTTAATGTCCTCTCCTTTTCCTTGTCTTTTAGAAATAACCCCCTGTGGGTATCGTACAATTTCATCATCTCAATTGGCTCCTAGTTTAGGATCACCGGATCGAGGTTCAACAACTTATAATCCATGTCATCCCTCCAATGCTACTCTTGCAGTTCCAAATCCTAGGTCTACCTTTGGTTATCCTATATCTTCTACCACTCGGGGAGGAGTCCCCAGCCCAAATATTTTCAATGGTTAGTGGAGTTACTTGTAGTGAAAGGCTGTAACGTTCCTGACCCTCTGAACGGTAAGGAGGATGCTACCAAACCATCAAAAACCTTTGGGAAGATAGCCCCATGAACATGAACAGGAATATAATGGTAAAATATAAATCTTAAAACATAAAACATACTAATATGTATAATCCTTCGTATACATAGCAGAAGAAAACATACATTCTTTCAAGCATACCACATGCTCATCATATTCATTAATCTGTAAATATAAATGCAGAGACGGAATAGTCAAGAATACTCATCTTAAAAATAATTCGTCCCTCAACCAGCTACGTTGCTACAATGTTCCACCCAACCATAGGCCAACGTGCTCATAAATCTCTCAGAAACACTACCACCCCTAAGCTGGGAATGATTCCTCAAGGAATAAGGGTCAAGGCAGGCTTACACATAGCCAAGGTACACAAATCAACCAAGCCCACACAATAGGGTTTATTAGGCCATCAAGGAGCTAGGAAAGGCTAAATGCTAAGCTAGTGGTATCAATGGAGAGCTAAGGATGCCTACCCCAGAGCTAACCTGACTTCTAAGACATCCACACACCTATCAACAGGAATCAGTCCTTTCTCTGCTTCACAGTCCCTCAGGCCCTAACTTCCCTTTCCAATACTCTTCAAGGGTTGTGGAGAAGAAATCTAGCAGTCTAACTCTATCTGAGTGGCTCCAAACACCAGTTTTCTCAAGCATACCTGACCTCTAATCCTACTCTCAATAGTTCGAAGAATAACCACTGCATACCGCAGTAAAATAAATAGTTAACATCTCTATGAAGAAGATGAAGACAACAAGGTGACAACCCCCAACAAAAAGGGTGAATATAGCTCAAGTCAACAAGGTGACTCAGAGTTGTTATTTTCCCTAGTGTAGCCAAAAAAACTCGACAGCAACCCAAAACCAGGGGAAGAAAATAACCCCAATCTCAAAATGAAACAATCGCAACATTACACTGTCCACAAATGGGAAAGAAGCCAAACTCCCATCATGGAGAGGGGAAAACATAAACGTAGAGCACAATTGGCAACATACATGACCAAAATCAGTAAGGATACATAAACCTACCACTGAAACTGGTATGGAACACACAGGAATATAGATCTGAACATGAATGGCTACTACACCCAAAAATCCTGAGTGACAGCAATGGTTTCTCTAGCTCCCTGCATGAGGAAAACAATGCAGAATTCCTGTGCCTCAGAAAGTGAGAGGAATTATCTCTACATGAGGATGGGTAAAATGATGGAGAATGAAGAAGACTAAAATCGTGAGTGGAATCATGGGAGAGTGGAGAGAATGTTTCTTCTTCCCCACGCGACATGAAGAGGAGAGTCTGCTGGTGGAGTGGGAACATAGGCAAGGACTGACAATCCTGCCACACCCACCACTAATCAGCAATACTACTCCCAACTAACTGATAGTAAAATTTTAAATGGGTGGCCGACACATGGAAAACTCCCAATGCCCCCCCCCCCTACAGGTTGGAAAACCCCCTCTTAACCTTAGGAATCATGCCCTTTTCATTCAACATTGCACTGTCGTAGCTGGGTGTAGGATTATTTTAATTGATGTGCATATTTACATGATGCCAAAACTATAATGTGCCAGATAGCATGATATACCAGCGGCAATGATCCCTGTTGCCGAAACATACACAACCAAATTGATGGTGGGGCTTTTTCCTTTAGCTCCACACCATGATCAATTACAATATATACATCATGTAACTTTTTAATGTAACCGGGGTCAAAATTGGGGCATTACAATCCCCTCCCCCTTGGAATAACATCATCCTCGATGTTCCAATACATAACAACACATATACAATTTTCACATCCAAAATTTCAAAATTTTGCAGATCTATCCCACATTCAATTATTTAATTGACCTTTCAGGACCAAGCCCCTCAGCTTCCACAAGATTCTCTTGCTGGTTCTTAGCTTTTGGATCATCTCCAAGTTGAGGAACTTTATGTTTGCTTCCCTATTTATGTTCCCTCATTGGGCGGTCTTGGCGTAAATGATGCCCTCCACATTTCCAACATTTCATTGACTGCTTCATCTTTACCTGCTCAATTTCCTTTGAGTCTTCATGCCTGGAATGTTTCTTAACAGATTGCTTGGATGAATGTCCCATCATTCATCCACTCCTTGCCTTTACAGATTGCTCCCATAAGGATTTTCACCTCCTTTTGCAAACCAATAGAGTCTTGTAAAATCTGGTGGTTCATCTCATTCTGCCTTTTCTATATCTTGAGCATCTGTCCAAGATTCTCTTGGGTCCTAGCAATCATTTGAAGGAGACTTCCATCCAAGTCCAATAACTTTTGGTCTGCTACCATGATCAATGTGCACCACTGGATTTCACTTTTCTCACCTATGAAATGCACCATTGAAATTCTTTAATACCAAGCATAATATAGGCATTAAACTCAGTCAATTAATTTCCCAATTGGCATGACAGTCCAAGTCTCATCAAGGAGACTTTCATATTTTTCATGCCTTCCCAATAGGCACATGAGCTCATTCATGTCCATTCTTGGGTAGGGAATTAACCATTCTAGTATTCACAATTTACTTTAAGCAAATACACACATTCCATTTTCAGTCATACATGCATTCAACAATCTTCTGATTTCACAATGCATAAATATATATATATAATTAAAAAGGGCAAGAGAGAGCAGTAAGATTTTTTCCCCTCTTTGTTTTGTTCCATCCTCGAACCCACACCACCACTGTGGCTTTTCATGCTCTCAGCCTCTTTCACTTCACCGTGAATGCTGGACCAATCCCCCTTGGTCATGACACTTAGTGTCTCCGGTCTATTTTAGACCTCTCAACCATGGAGCCTCCCCACATGGTTTGTCTCAGCTGCTAGGACCTTCACAGTATCACTATCACCATTTTCATTACTGTTCATTCTGAGCTCTTCAAGACAGTCACATGTCGACATGCACCCCTAGATGCTCTCATAGTCCTCGCTTCCAGTGATACCTATATTCAAACATTGAATAGATTCACATGTTTAGTTTATTCTCGATGGTTTTTATCTCTTAAAGAAGAGCTTAAAACATCATAACCAAATCATATACACATGTATATTCATAAGCAAGAAATTGCAAAATAATCCAATACTTATATGTATTGTGTGTTTCATCTCTGGTCCACAGGATCCTGCTTTTCTTTTCAAGCCTTGGGATCACCTATGGACTTGGATGTTAGGCCAGCACACAGGCTGCTTCACAACATCCTTATATATATATATATATATATCAGGCACAGTCAAGCCAACTTTCAGTTGGGTTTATCAGACCGTCAACAAATCGCCTGCACTTATATCAACAATACACTTATATCAACAATAAATGACCATTTCCAGGTTTCATTTCCAGTCGTGAGCTCTAATTCCATTTAGTGTACAACACCAGACTACATCTGTTTAGCTTGACAACACAACAACATAAGCAAACTCATCAACATTATTGTTCTAAAACTGTAATCATATTTCACATCATTCACTATCAAGTATTGAGACACCAGGAGTGTGTCCACTCCCTAGGGTGTAATCAATATTGAAAAACCCTTTCATGATTCAACATCGAAAAAGTGTGCACCCTTTTCTGGTGTGTGCCATGTAGGCCGTATTCATACTCAAGCAATCGGTCATCATGTAAATAAAATCAAAACATGGTCTACATATGGAATTTTAATAATTTGACATGCATATTCTTAGCTAGGGTCATAGAACACTTATCCATTTTCCGATGTGGTATTCCTTCGTTAAGGAGGAATGGGGGCTCCTTTCTCCGAGTTAACAGTCCCTCAGTTTTCCATCCCAAGTCCTTTTCACATTACATATTCACATAGGTCTTACTGACATAATCTATACCATCTCACTCATGTTGCTTACCAAACATGTAGTGCAGATGAGACATTTCCAAAATGTCCAATGGAGTTTCACCTGAAACCAATTTCCAAGATAGGGGTAAAACTCCCCATGAAGTTTGGCTCCTGCAGGCCATCACACATGGTCTTCCTGTAGTGTGTGCCCCTAGAACATCCATTAAGTAGCCAAACATTCAATCATTATCTTATAATACATTCCAAATTGATTGTTCCATAACCAAGCAATGACATTAGTAATTAAATTCACTAGGAATTTGCAACTCTATCTACTATAGAAATTGATTTCCTTGGCAATGAGGTGATCCTCATTTGTGGGTCTCTTGTAAGCAACATGACTATGCCCATTATGATGTTATGCTTACTAGCATATCATGAACACCCACTTACAATGCGTCCTCCTGACACAATCTTATGCAAGCCAATAGTGATTAGTAGTTGTCAACAATTTATCAAATCCGAAATTTACATATTTAAATCGACAATTCATTCAACATACAAACTATTTTCATAGCGATGAGACTCTTCTCATGAGGTTTTGCTCTTTCACATGGTAGATTTTGGCCTTTGTCATGGTCTTATCCACATTGCCATGCCTCGAACAATCTATCTGAGACCTGAACTTCAATTAGCCAAACACTTAGTAAGTCTTGATGCATATGAGTTTTTCATTGCTGCACAATCATTGAAGCATTTTCAGAATTTATAAAATTCAAACACTTCCAGCTGTTAATCACATCAATATTACCAAAACTCATTTACTTCATGCAATCATTATCATACTAAAATTTTCAAGGTCACATCGTTTATGCCAAAATGAAATGTTTAGATACTCATTACTCCACAAGCATATCATCGTACCACCTTGCCCTTCCATAGAGCATTTACGGCATCCAATCGATCATGATTACCCTCTTCATGCACTTACTATCTTGCATTCATAACATCTCTTGAAATGGTTCTAGAATTGCCATCAGTTCATCATTTCAGCCATTAGTTATTCATAATAACACATGCACTATCTCTATGCATTCATGCATTGCATCACAACATTTGCACCCATACTTGTGTATGCATATCTACAACATTTGCTCATACTTTTCATATGCATCCATTCAATGCATAACTACAAGATTTATAAAACCTTTTAATGTATATCCACTCAATGCTACCTTGTATTGATTCAGGAATACTTATGCATTCAAACATACCATGCATTGACTAACCATGACTACTTCATATAGGATGCATTGCTACAATCAAGACCATTAGTACTTACTTTCTTTGGGCTACTAAGCTCATAACAACACATACATACATGACACATTTTTGTATGAATGCAGCCTAAATTTTAAATACCCACACGGTATGAGATCTCTTGCTTTTGCCACTCCATGCAATTGTCATAATTGAACCCTTACCTTCATGGGTCCTACTTACACCCTTGACATAATTACCAGTTTGGTTGGTCTCTTGCAGGAGATTGAAGAAGTTGCTCACCAACTTTTGATTCTGGACTTGTTACCTTATCCCTTTCTCCATAGGGTTACTAGTCACATTAATCAGCATCATCAACATATTCAGCCATGTCCATGGTGTCGTTGGTTTTTCCACTAATGCCAACACCAATGCAATAATTGTCATTAGTGGCTCATTATAAATGTATAATTCTCACTATTTTCACCAACATGTATCTTATGCATGCTAGGCATATCCTCATACATTTCATGTATAAAACTTGTAATCATATTTAGCAAGACAGTGTTTAAGCAAATTTCCCTTTTCAAGTCCCTCATCCTTGCATGGAACTCCTTTTCCACACAATAGCTGGTTTGACTTTGTGGTCTTGCGACCTCTAGGAATGCAATTCCTGGATTGTCCATATTGACAGTAGCACATTTCTCTTTCAGGCAATCACTAGCACTTTGCTGCTCCACACTCAAATTCTGGTGCCTCTCCCTTCTTCCCTACTGGATAAGCTTTCCAATGCCTATCCACATGCTCCATTTTGAACTTGAGTGTGAAAACCACACCATAAAAATGATGGCAAAACACACCACTAAATTTTGGTCTGAATTGCAACTTCAGCTAGATAGGGTTTTATTTTTTTTCAGTCTTGAAACTCTGAAAAATCCAAAGTGAAATTCACTGCAAATTCCACTGGAATACTAGATGGAACTGCTAAACATTCCACTGGAAAAAAACTAAACTTCTTGTCTCCCTATCGGGTCTTTTTCCAACTAAGTTCCAATTTTTCAGCAGCCAAAAGCTCTAGTTTTCTCTGCACTCATCGGCGACCTGTTCATCTATTTTCTTTCAATGTTTTGGCTGCCAAAACCACTAATTTTCTCCACTGTGTCGGGCCTAGAGTGGTATAACTCTCCAAACTTTATCAGCAATTGGGACCATTAAACCTTACCGCATCAGTGAGGAAACTAACTAGCCATTGCATTGGTGCTCGGGCCCACTGTGTATCAGGCGGATAGTTCTCTATGCTTCTACAATGGTGACCAACGAACCTTCTAGGGTTTTCACGGTTCACAACTTTGCTGGTGGTTGGAGCGACTAGTCTCTGTGGCATCGATGCTCGAATGTACTTCTCATCAGATGAATAGTTCCTTATGTGGTCGCAACGACGGGTAACAAATTCACTGTGGTCTTCGTGGGGCACCTGTCGATGGTCAGAATAGTTGATCACTGTAGCATTGGGTGGGTAGTTAACTAGGTAGCCACAACTACAAGCGGTAATCCCACTGCTGTTTCTATCGACCTTAATACCCCATCAGTCGTCGGAAGGACTAACCACTAAGCATCAGCGATGAAATCAACTATATTCTACTGATCGACGCTCCAATCATCTAATCATCAATGATTCAATCAACTAACTTCCACCGATCGCCGATGGGTTCAACACTTAGAAAATTTTTTGAAAATTTTCTTCTTCCTCATCCACGTCAGCGCCTTCATTCTCTAATTTTCTCCGCCGTTTCGGCAGTCTTCAAGGGATCTCCGCGGACGTATCGACACTTTCAACTTCTAAATTTTGCCAATCAAATAGACTAAATTTCATTGACAATTTCCATACTTAAGAATTTTCGGCTAAAAATTCGTTTATTCTTCTACCGTGTCGGCACCTTTATCACCTATTTTCCGTCGACGTATCAACGCTGTCATCTTCTATCTTTTTCCGACATATTCGATACTTACACAAATGTTTTCAGAAAATTTTCTTTCCTTGTCCGCCGCATCGAAGATTCCATATCCTTCCTTCCACCACTTCATCGACTCAAACTTCTTCTATTCTTTGTCGACATATCGGTGCCTTCACTATCTAATTTCTACCGAAAGTCTCAAGCTCATATCCTCTATCTATTGCCACCATTTCAGAGACCTTCAACTGAGCTGAGATGACGTTTCATCTCAAACTTCATCTAATAATCACCGATCTACTTTACTACACCTCGATAGCTTCATCTTCTATCCATCGGCGACTCCATCCGCTAGCCATTGGCGATCCCAACAACTAATCTTTTCCGATCGCTGATGATCTCATGCCTTAGAAAATTTCAGAAATTTTCTGCTTTGGCTTCCACCACATCAGTTGTTAGAACATCTACCTATTGTAGCATCGACGGTCGGGGACTCTATCTGTCGGAAGGATAGTCCACTAGCTGGCCGCAACGGCAGGTACACAAACAGCTAGACCTTTCTGATGCCCATCGGCAATTCCATTGTCTAACTTCCGTCGATTGCCGATTATCGAACTTAGAAAATGTTTTCCAAATATTTCTTTCNGACACAAACAGCTAGACCTTTCTGATGCCCATCGGCAATTCCATTGTCTAACTTCCGTCGATTGCCGATTATCGAACTTAGAAAATGTTTTCCAAATATTTCTTTCCTAAGTCCTTTGTCCTCCGACGGTGTCGGCGATCCGAAGCACATCGCCACCGTTTCAGCGATTTTTAACCCTACGGAGCTATCGTTTCAATGATCCCTACAACTAAGTTTCACCGATCACTAATGGTCTGCGTCGGGTGGTCTTTCCAAAAAATGAGGCCGATGTTTCAGAGGCCTTTGACTGATCCCCTTTGCAACTGCAGCTCTAAGTTCCACTGATTTCCATCGATGTCGGGGTCTGCATCGGAGGTCTATCTGTCTAAGCTATCCGCTGTGTTAGGGAAGTGATCCTCTAAACTTTTCTGATGGATGACAGTTGGGGCACTTAGAAAGATTTCTGATATTTTTATTCAATGGTCCCCATTAGAGGGGCTTTTTCTTAGGTGATCCAATGCATCAGCGGGGCTTCAAACTAAGTCCTCCGATGATTTGACGGTCTCAATCCTTAGAGGATTTTTTCCAAAATTCTCTAGTCATGCACATATTTTCTTTTGTTTTCTGATGGGAAGAAGGAAACCTTCCTCTGCTAGCTAACCTTTCATGGCCCATTTAGGCCCATGCTGCAACTAGATCTCTAATACCATACCGTAATGTCCCCGACCCTCTGACCAATGAGGAGGACACTACCAAACCATCAAAAACCTCCGGGTAGATATCCCCATGAACATGAATAGGCATATAATGCTGAAATATAAATCCTAAAACATAAAACATACTAAGATGCATAATCCTTCATATACATAGTGGAAGCAAACATACATGCATTCAAGCATACCACATGTTCATCATATTCATTAATCAGTAAATATAAATGCAAAGACGGAATAGTCAAGAATAATCATCTTAAAAAGAATTCGTCCCACAACCAGCTAGATCGTTGCAACGTTCCACCCAACCATATGCCAGCGTGCTCATCAATCTCTCATTAACACTGCCACCCCCGAGTTGGGCATGATTCCTCAAGGAATAAGGTCAAAGCAGGCTTACACATAGCCAAGGTACACAAATAATCCAATCCCACACAGTAGGGTTTATCAGACCATCAAGGAGCTAGGAAAGGCTAAATGCTAAGATGGTGGTCTCAATGGAGAGCTAAGGATGCCTACCCCAGAGCTAACCTGACTTCTAAGACATCCACACACGCATCAATAGGAATCAGTCCTTTCTCTGCTTCACAGTCCCTCATGCCCTGACTTCCCTTTCCAATACCCTTCAAGGGTTGTGGAGAAGAAATCCAATAGTCTAACTCTATTTGATTGGCTCCAAACACTAGTTTTCTCAAGCATACTTGGCCTCTAATCCTACTCTCAATAGTCTGAAGACCAACCACTGCATATCGCAGTAAAACAAATAGTTCACATCTCTGTGAAGAATATGAAGACAACAAGGTGACAACACCCAACGAAAAGGGTGAACACAACACAAGTCAACAAGGTGACTGAGAGTTGTTCTTGGCCCTAGCATGGCCAAAAAAACTCGACAGCAACCCAAAACCAGGGGAATACAATAGCCACAATCTCACCATGAAATGATGGCAACATTACACAGTCCATAAATGAGAAAGAATCCAAACTCCCAGCATGGGTAGGGGAAAACATAAACACAGACCACAATTGGCAAGGAGACATACACCTACCACTAAAACTGGTATGGAACACACATGCACACAACCCTGAGTGTGAATGGCTCCTACACCCAAAAATCCTGAGTGACAGCAATCATTTCTCTAGCTCCCTGCATGAGGAAAACAATGCAGAATTCCTATGCCTGAGAAAGTGAGAGGATGACTCTCTATGTGAGGATGGGAAAAATGATGCAGAATGAACAAGACCAAAATCATGAGTGGAATCGTGGGAGAGGAGAGAATGTTTCTTCTACCCTCTGTGATGTGAAGAGGAGAGTTTTCTGGTGGAGTGGGCATGTAGGAAAAGACTGATAGTCCCACCACACCCACCACTACTCAGCAATACTACTCCCAACTAACCAACACATGGCAAACTCCCAATGACCCCCCCACGGGTTGGACAACCCCCCCTTAACCTTCAGAGTCATTCCCTTTTCATTCAATGTTACATCGTCGTAGCTGGCTTTAGGTTTAGTTTAATTGATGTGCATATTTTCATGATGCCAAAACTATAATTTTCCATATAGCATGATATACCATCGGTAATGATCCCTGTTGCCGAAACATACACGACCAAATCGATGGTGGGTCTTTTGCCTTTAGCTCCACACCACTATTAATTAAAATATATACATCATGTACCTTTTTAAGGTAAGAGTGGTCAAAACCGGGGCATTACAAAGGAATACCCCTTTTGTAGGAAAACCAACAGTCATTGTTCCACCTGCAAACCACAATACAGTTATTGATCTTTCTAGTATAGGGAAACCCTTAGGGGTACACCCTATAGTTAGTAAACCTTCTTGGGGTTATACTTTCCCAAGGAATCAACCACCTGTAAGCAATGAAAATTATCAACCTACATCTTCATGGGTTACTTATCTTGGGATTCCTTACCCTGGGAATATGTTTACACCATGGGGGAAACCTAATTTGTAATATATGCCTAATAATGGAGGAAGACCTATGAGTACTACTGTAGGTTATGGGGGGGGACCTTTTTGTGTTACACCTTTTGGAGGACCACCTGATGTAGGTACACCTTTTGGGGGGCCACTTGGTGGATCTCCACCTTCTATAGTACCACTACCCAGAGGACCACCATATGGAGGACCTCCTTCTGGATGACCACCTCCTGGAGGACCATCACCGGGAGGACCATTTTACAGAGGACAATCATATGGAGGAAATCATCCACCTGGAGGACCCCCTCCTCCTGGAGGAACACCACCTAGAGGAACCCCTCCACCTGGAGGCCCACCTTTTGGAGGACCTCCTCCTGGAGGCCCACCGCCATCAAGAGGATCCCCGAGAGGATCATCTGCAAATCAACCACCCTAATAGTTGGTATATCAATCAACTTATGGTCCTACTAGTATACATATGCCATATAAATATTACCAAAATGTACAACCTAATCAAAAAATTCTTTTTTTGGAAACATTGGACTTGTTTGACTTGTCCAAGTTGATGAACACTCTCATCCAACATAACCCTTTATGGCTTGCAATTCCAATCAAGTTACCATCATACATTCGTAAGTTTGATGGGAAGTAGGGAGAGGATCCAAAAAAACATGTTATGACATTCCATCTATGGTGTTCTTCTAACTATTTCATGGATGATTCAGTCTATTTGAGGATCTTCCAACAAACTTTGACTGGCATGGCCACCATGTGGTACATTGAGCTTCCACAACATTCATATGTGGATTTTAACTCATTGGAAACAGTTTTTCTTACCCATTTCTAGCTTCCTATCCATTTCGAAACTAGTACAAATATTTTAACATCCCTTGACTCGAATACTTCCACACATATATCAAATCATATTCATGAGTGGAGGAGACAACAATACTCATTAAAGCTCCTATCCCAGATCAATTCTTGGCTAATTGGTTTACAAAATCCTTATTTACTCCCATTTCCTGTGATGTGGCTATGGGCGGTGCTGTAACTGAAGAGAAAGGTATGTGTCGGGCTTAGTATCTGGAATTGGTCTATTCTCAGTATGGAACTTTGTATGATCTGATTCCTTAGGATCCTCATCCCAATACAAACCCTGCCAAGCCACCTGCAAAAATTTATGTTGATGGGGTTGTAGGTTTAATCCATCCCCCATCAACAATGAAACATGTTAAGCAACAAACTAATTCTACCACTTCTACTTCTACTACTATGTTTTCTACTGAGGTGAATTTTATTCAAACTACAAAGACACCTGGTAATAAAAATAAAGGAAAAGGAAAAGGTAAAAATTCAAGAAACAAACAGAAGAACCCCAATACCAAAACCTCAGAGAATGAACACAATGTTAAAAGGAAGGATAAGTATCCTTTCTTATTGTGTGGAGGTGACCACTTCACAAAATAGTGCCCTCATCATGAAGAAATCGATAAGTTTTGAAAAATTACGCTACACCAGTAGTACTTACCAATCCTTTTCTATCTCAGCAATAGTTGATTGACCACATGTCTTTAGAAGGAACCTATAACTCTACTGAAAAGATCCGAATGATGTCTTCTGAAACTATTAACTTGACTAGACTTAGTGAGACATATGACAAACAAGTAGAGAAGAAGTACGAAGGTACATATTTTGAGAAAGTCCCTTATACAAATTCTTCTCCTCCACCTTTGTCTAATGACCCTATTACGATTGAGAAACCTAACCTTGAATTGATTTTGTGCCCACCTATGAGTACTCTTCGGAAATTAGTTTTCAATACAAATGCTTGAGCCACTTATTTCTACAACGTTGTTGAATATTTTGCTCAAGAACCTTGTGTTATGTCTACAATGGAGGTACTCCAAAGTTTCCCTACACAATGTAAAAATATGTTGACAGATTTAGGGGCCTTAGTCTGGATAACACTAATATTATTCATTTTAATGTGGAGAATTACAAGTCCTATTTATCCCACTAGCTTGCATTTTGAATCGCAACCAGGGTATATGGGAGGAAGTTCCATCATAATATATTAGAAAAAGGGGCTTCCACCTCATTGTTTTATATGTCTTTCTAGAGATTCATTGGTTCTATCGAACTTACATAGTCACCTAAAACTTTGAAGGATTTCGACGGACGAGGTTTCCAGCATGATGGCCTGTTACCAACCCTATCGATCAAGATTGGGGAAAAGACTATTTCCATTCAAGTGGAGGTAGGCGATGCTCCATTATATTAAAATATTCTATTGGGTAGGAAATGGTTTTATACTATGTCGGTTTTCGCTTCAACGATTTTTTCTACTCTCCAATTCCCACACTTAGGGAAGATTGTGACTATTTATCAGCTTGATTTTTGTTCACCTGATCTTACTACCCCTACTGCAAGCAATATTCCTATGCAAGAGAAATCCCCTCCACCTTATCAATCAATTGGGATAGGGATGTTGAATGATTCAACTCCTATGTGTATGTTTCCCTTAACTCCCCCTAGTATAGAAGTAGTAATGGTGAACATGATTTCCACAGCCAGTTTCATTCCTAAAGATAAGGATATTGGTGAGACATCTTCTCTCGGTCCTCATGAAGCACTTTACGATTCCATACAATCTTTTTATGATGTATACTATGATGATGATCATCTAGTGGCATCAGAACCTTACCAACTACCCTATTGGCTAGATTCCCTTCTCCCCACTCTAGATTATCTCTTGCAGACTTTCCCTCCAGATGAGTCTATTATGAAGAACATGAGTGTGGATGACCCATTATGGGAAGACCATCACCATATATTTTCTTTCCTTCCTAATGCCAATTCGGTAGACTTCGATTTTGTTTCTCTCATTAGTAATAATATTGTCAAAAATCCTCAAATGCCTATAATGTTACAAGACAGTGATTCCAAAGGAAACTTGTGTAACATCACTCAGAAAACTCCCATTGACATCTCAGTGAATCATTGAACTGTTGAACATGTTTATGTAGGCCAGAACTATTTAACTGAAGAAACTAAAAAGTATATAGCTTTCTTCAAAGAGTTTAGAGATGTTTTTTCTTGGATGTATGAAGAAATTCCTAGGATTGATCTATCCATCGTTGTACATGAGATTAAGACATACCCCATGGCAAGACTGGTCCAGCAAAAAATACGTCATGTCCATTGGAGGAAAGTTGCGGAAATAAAATACAAGGTTGAAAAACTTCTGAAAGTTGGTTTTATTTATCTCGTGCCACTAACCTAGTGGGTATATCATATTGTTCATGTCATTAAGAAGCAAGGACATATGAGGGATGCATAAATTTTCGAGATTTAAATAAGGATTGTCCCAAGGAAAAAAAATTTAATCCACATATCGATGAAATTAGTGATAACAATGTTGGGAGAATCATCTTCTCATTTATGGATGGTTTTTCTGACTATAATATATAGAAATTTTACCTGCCGACCAACATAAGATGAAATTCATTTGTCCATGAATAACCTTTTTGTCTCGGAAGTTACCCTTTGGTTTGAAAAATGCCGGAGCTACATTCCAGTGCACCATGTCCTACGCTTTTCATGATATTAAACACATTGTGGAACCATATCTGAACAATCTCCCTGGACATTCACAACAGCAAGACGATCATCCAGGGAATATTAGGGACATTTTCCTTCGATGTCGTCATTATCGCATTTGGATTAATCCACAAAAGTATGTCTTATGTGTTGAGACTGGAATTATTCTTCAATTTGTGGCTTCCTAAGATGGAATCGAGATATATCCTTTGAGGATATTTGTTGTTTTTCCATTACCCACCTCGACAAATATTATTGAACTCCAAATTTTGCAAGGGAAGGAAAAATCTCTTCATCATGTTGTGTGCAAATTTCCAGAAAAAATGCATGGATATATGCATCTACGTAAAAATAACACTTTTTTCGTTTGGGATGACCAGGACCAACGAGATTTTGATAATTTGAAACACACTCTAACACATTCACCGGTGTTGCAACCCCCAAATTTTTCAAAACAATTTCTTCTTTATGTTGTCACCTCAACTACTATCATCGGTATATTTCTTGTGTAGGAGGATCTCAATGGGTAAGAGCATGTGATTTCTTATTTAAGTAATGGTCCCCTTGAATCTAAAACTTGTTATTCACATGTGGAAAATCTAGCCTTGGATACGGTCATCGATGTGCAACGTTTCCATCCCTACATTTTACTATGCACTACAATTGTCCTTGCTGATCAAAGTCCTATATATTAAATTTTGACTCATCAAGTGCTAGGGGGAAAGTATTCCCATTGGATAGTTATCCTATAGGAATTCGAGCTCAAGTTTTCTAAGTATAATTCCAAGAAGTGCTTAGTATTTGAAGAGTTAATGTGTGACCTTCCCTATGCTCTCATGGAATTTGAGCCCAATGATTCATTTCTTAATCAAGTTTTGTTCCTGGTTAGCACAACCGACCCATGGTATAGATATTTGATCATCTATATCCAGACCCAAAGGTTTCATCCTGACATGTCCTGTGATGATCACTGACAAATATGCTACAATGCTAAATGTTACCTCATTCTAAATGACCCGTTACACTGGTGTGGTATATACTTTGTTCTCCAACGATTTCTTACACATGAAGAGGATGAAAAAGTTCGAAATTACTTCCACTATGAAGCATGTGGAATTCATCTTTCTGGGATGGCTACAACTCAGAATATTCTTCATGATGGGTATTTTTGGCCCTCAATATTCAAATATTGTCATGAGGTAGTTAAAAAATTACCAACCTATCAACTCTGTTATCCAATGAAGCACCCCATCATTGTCATTGGCCATTTTTCCAAATGGGGGATAGATATTATGCATTCTAAGCCTACCTCAGCCGGGGGCATGGTTGCATCATCGTAGTTGTAGATTATTTCAAAAAATGGGCTGAGTCAATGCCTACATATGTTGAGGATGGTAAGACTACTTCCCTCTTCATATTCAATCATGTAATATCTAGGTTTGGAGCTCCACAATCCATAGTCAATGATCACGAATCTCATTTCTGTAATCAGATGCTGGTTGAGTTGAGTTCTAAGCTAGGTTTTTGTCATGAAAAATTAACTCCTTATTATCTGCAAGCTAATCATCAAGTTGAAGCCAATAACAAGGTATGGAATACTATGCTGCATAGAATGGATCTAGATCATAAATCCAATAGGCACTTAACTCTATTTTATGCATTATAAGCTTATAGAACTTTAGTTAAAATAGAAACTGGTTTCACACCATTTCAATTGGTTTATGGACTTGAAGATGGCCTACCTATTGAATGTGAAATCTTATCACTCAATCTTGGAATTGAGCTTCTCCCAAATGCTTCTATCAAAGAAGAATTTTTTTGTATTTGACAAAATTTGATGAGAATCACAGAGATGTTTCCTTGGCTAATGAGGCACATAAAAAACATATCAAGGCTCAATAGGATAAATTCATTCAACCTCGTGTGTTTAATGAAGGTGAAATGGTTCTAATCTATGATTAGAAGCATGAAAAACATGGAAAAGGGAAGATGGAATCCATGTAGTATGGTCCCTTCATCGTGAGTAAAGTCTTAGATAAAGAAGCCTATGATATTGTAGATTATGATGGGATACCTTTCAAGCCACCTCGCAATGGGTTGTACCTAAAAATGTACTACGCTTGAATGTATTTCAGTCATAGTACCTTTTATATATGTACATCGATTGAATCTTTTGGTGTGGTTTTAGTATTTTAATATGGTTTTGAGTTTTTGTCAATACTATTTATACCATGTTTTGGTTATGCATATCAAATTCACTTTTTATGGTTTTGCTGATGGTGCTTATTGTCATACCCTAAACATCGCTTCAGCTACTTGGGTTTTATATTTCCTAGCTCATTACCTAATTATTTCATGAGTGGTTTGTGTAGTTCCATCCATGAATAATATCGCCAAGTGTCATGCGATAATAGATTTTTTAACCGAGGATGCATCTCGAGACATTGATCACTTGGTAGTTTTCATGGACTCTCAGCTAGTGGTTTTTCACTTGAACCCTGTCTATGCAATCTAAAACCCTACACTACTTTGTCTTTGTCGAAGAGTGTGTTTTTTAGAAAGATCATTTGAATTTATTACTTATCGACTTATTCCTAGGTCTCGTAACACAGTTCCAGACTCATTAGCCAATTACATATTGGACTGGTATATTGCTCACACATAATTTTTGATAAGTGAAACATGGTTCATTGTAAATAAAAACAAATTGTAAAAAGACATAAAAACTCATATAAGTATCATTCCACATTTGAACACAGATAAGCTGCCATAGATAAGTCTCTCTCTCTCTCTCTCTCTCTCTCTCTCTCTCTCTCTCTCTCTCTCTCTCNGAAGACCCCAACTAGAGAACACTAGATTTCAGATATACAAAATGACAAAATACTGAATCTAGATAGCTTTCAGTGTATGCAACATGTAGGATAACTGGTGATTCTCATGGTAATACATGATGTTTCTTTTTATCCTCTATAGAAAGCGTCTAAATCGACCTGATACTCCAGTGGTATGACTCTGGTACCTCCTAAGGAGGTCATCTACAAAAATTTCTGGAATATCTAGAGTTAACCAGTTGAGGTTATCCTCCAACTTAGTCAACTCGCCATATCCTTTGTGGATGAAGCGACCACTTTCTTGCTTGTCAATTGGGGAGAAACCCCCAGGTCATGCATCTCGTATATCTGCATTAAATTTTGGTCTCATTATCATCCATAAAAATAATAAAACATAAAATACAAAAAATAATCAATGTCTTGAGTATTCTTCTTACTGAGTCTCCCCATTAGGCACCTGCCACTAAGGGTAGGTTTGGGTCTCCTCTGAAGTCAGTCCCAATGTATGCATAATCCTCAATCATGAGTAGCTGGTCATCCAACCAATGGAAAAAGGCACTCCCATACTTGACATTAGACTCACTACCAATAGTGTGGGCCATGATCTCTACCCACCAAAAAATGAAAGGGTGTCATGCTTTGAGCTCAGTTAATTCTATCTGTAGCCTCATATGAGGTACCCGCTCAAAAAGGAAGGATGCCAAGATGGTGCCATAGCTGAATTGATTAAGCTCTCCTAGGAGACACTTAGTTAGCTGCTCCTTGAAAGTACTTAGTAAATACTCAACCCAATTAAATATTGTAGGTTCCATAGCATACAAAGAATATATCATGTGTGCTCGAGAATCCTGATGAGCTCCTTGGATCCCTAAAACCTACTGCATAGTGAAGAGTACTGTGCGAATAGGCAAATCCATCACCTCTTTTATTGGTATTTTATTCCCAAACATCTGAGTACCAGGAAAACTGTGACGATCTATGAGCTCATGTGTCTTAACATCTCCTCCCTGAGGACCTGTCAGTGAGATAGGTGCCCCATGGCTGGATAACCCTGTAAGGAAGTATATGTATTCTACTTCCAAATTAAGAACCTGGGACCCCACTTCGAAATATGGATGCTTCGGGTTCCACATCCTTAGTATATACTCCATTAATCTCAAATGATATCTTATGCTTGCAACATTGAGAAATTTCAGTAGGCCACAACACCATAGAGATTCTATAGATCTAGCATCAGCTCCATCCATGGCATCATCATCTTCATGTTGCCTCTCCTTCTATACAACCATTTTTTCCAAAATAGCCTACCAAAAATCCATTTTGATGTATTAGAAAATATTTCTAACAGTTAAAAATAATTAAAAATAGTTCTTTTGGCTCGTGCGTTGTGCATTTAAGGGCATCCTATGGCACCACTCTCCTTTGAGTGAGTAGCAGAGAACCGCCTTTCCCAAAAGGAGAAAGAGCGTTACCCTAAAAAACTTGCATGGAATGGAAAAATGAAACCATAAAAGTGTTAGTATTGGGTTTGGCTCTTACCTGCAGCCGACAGATCGAAAAATACCTGGCTGATGACTACGGAATCCTTACCTGTAGTTTGCACACAAATAGCTCCATATAGCTCTCCAACTTGGTAAATAGTGAAATGGTAAGTTCTTTTTACTATTCATTGGTTTTTATATGAAATGTTTTAGGGTTTATTATATTATTTTAATCATTTTAATTATTTTATTAGTAAATTCCCTTTTACATAGTCATTAAAAACTGGTTTTTTAATATTTTGGAGGTCTACTAATATTTTCAAATGTTTTACAAGGATAAAATATTTAAAAATTTGGCTATGAGAGAGTTTGTTTTTTACTTTGTGTACTTGTGTAAAATTAAAAAAGTCCTTGAGCACTAATAAACCAGCACCAAATTTCTGAGTCAACTTTTTCTTCTTTTCAAACTCGTTAAACTCCTTCATCATGAAAATAAACCCTAATGGAATCCTCTTTAATCTCTTTTCAGACTCCTTAAATGTGAAAAGATTGTAGAGTCAACTTGTCTTCTTCGTGCTTGTAAAAGAACTTGGAGAGTCATCTTTACGATACTAGTTTACTGGTTTCTTTGGTTCAGATTGACTAATCACGAAAAAGGAATACTCTAGCTGATCTCAGCTAGAAGAGTTCTCTTGGGAATTGTTTTATGCTTTTTTGGGCCGTAGGGACTAAATCATATGAAAAATTACCTTTTAAAGTATTCTTTTATTTTTGTTCAGACTCTAGAAACATGAACGATACTGAGTTAACTTTCAATGAACTCATTAAATTAAAAGCTCAGAGACCCATTGTTTAGAACAAGCCCCTCCTTTCTCATGTTCATGAAACATATGAGAATGGACTTGTCTTAGGATAATATTCAACGACTGTTTGTTACCCTCTTTGAACTCATAAAAAAAAAGAGAGGAACTCATCAATCATGATGGGGAAATTAAGGAAAGGGTACTATTTCATTTGCAATAAATGGAATTTGTTAGTCACCTTTGAACATGGAACTTGTATGCATTTCATTCAGTCAATTGGGTATTCAACTTGCTTCCAAGTCTATCCACTTTCACGAGTCATGTCACTCCTTTGATTATTTCAAAGAATGCATCGTCGACCATCGCATTATGTTTTGGCATCCTCCTGGTCAAGTCAATGGTTCCAAGTCTTCGGTCGTGCCTCCTGATGTTCAAAGGGAAGTCATATTGAGAGTTTGCATTTGTAGTAAAAAAAAATATTCCAGTTACCTTTGAGTGATTCCTATGGTTACATCATACTCAAAATTATAGAACTTTGTTCCAATTATCATGTTTTCAATGTGGGATTCATCATGGCCCTCCTTCGATGAGATTATTCTAGTCGACTTTAGATCATCATCCAAGAATTAGTATTAGATACATACTAGAAGTACATTGAGATATTTATGCATCAATGAAATATCCTCTCGCTTTCGACATAGGTTCACATCATTGACCTTTGATTGAAATATTCAACTAAGTGTTCGACATAAAATCATTTATTCACACTCAGGAGATTGTACTAGGGTACCTTTGGAATCATCGACATCAATGGTGATCTCCCTCGCACTTTTTAACGATTCTCATCATTGACCCATAATCAACGGGTTTCTACCATGTTCGACATTAATACCTTGTAATCAGATGGATAGAATCGTACTTTGTGGAAGATGCATCGAATACTCTGGGTATCTATTAAGTACTCATTGCTTTTCCTAGGTTGAGATGGAATATTTGTATGAGTCCTAGTATGGATCCACATTTTTATGGCCGTGCTTGTGCTAAAATTTGCGTCCATATGACATAGATATGCATTGTGTGTTTGGTAGCTAGGTCCAAGTTTGAGTCTTCCTCTCGTGGATCTACGTTGTATTCTAGTAGCCATGATTGTTCATCCCTCGCATGGATCTATATTGTATTGGTCTACATCCATGATGAAGATTCATTTTGATATGAGTGAAAGTATTGATGTATTGTAGAAACAACAGGTTGATGATGATCTCCAATCAATTGATTTCTTTCCTCGAAGCAATAACTTGTTCTTACAAAGATATCTCCTATCCTATTCTTCTATCCTTGTTCTTTGGGGGGAATTTAGTTACACAAAATTCTCTTCATGACCATATAATGAGAGGAAAAACATCATAAATTTCCTCAAATCCCCAAAATGTGAAGTTAGAACTTGGTCACTCTTCATATTTTCAGACTCGTGTCCACCACCGCATTTTGCCTTTATGCAATAACGTTACCTCTTTCAGTAATTCCACTTTTCAATTGAAAATGAGTGGTTCTACTGCTTAATACCATTGAGAAATGAGTGGTTCATATCTAGTAATTCTCTATCTCCATAGAAAAAAAGTGGTGCTCGAGTTTCAAAAGAAAAAAGATAAGATTCATGAAGCACCTCGAAGATCAGCTTCATGGCATCCTCATCCCTACTCTTTTGGAAAACCTGGATTCAATATCCCCCTTCCACTTCATCCATAATTTTATCAACCATTCCTATCCTCCCAATATCTGTAAGTACTGGCTCACCCCCCATGTGTATGCGGGAGTACATTTATGCCATTGCACCAAAGTTCTAGCCAAATCTAGGGTGAGCATAAGGAAGGAAAGTTGCATCTTTGAGGACAATAATTGGCATGAAAGGAGACATCACAACTATAAGGCATAATGGTTGTAAAATTATGGAAATTTAACCCAAGTGATAGAACAATTGCACTCACAAAAATTGCTAATCAACCATGCAAAATTACAAACAAAGGAGACTGAAATTGGAGTATAACACTAATCTGTATTGAATAAGTGTAAAATAGCCAACCTTATGATGTAATAGGCTGCTGAAATATATAATTACATGAGATATTTTAATGCATAAGGATTCCATTCGAAATAGTAAAAAATTAGGCTTACTAAATCTAGTTAAATCCCCCATAGGTGCATAAAGCAATTTCCAAATCTACCTAGAGGCTCACGAATTGGAAAAGTCAAGTAGGAAAGATAATAAGTGATGGAAATAAAACTCATACATTATTTTATTAGGAGAAAAGAATGGAGAATGATGAGGGAAAAAATCAAGTCAACTACACCTAGTCTTACTTTCCCTTTTGCCATAAATCTCAATAAAGCAGGCAACTTAGCAGAAAAAGTAGATATGCACTAGGGAGGATATTGAATAAAGAAGATATGCTAAATATGCATTCCAGGAGGTTTCCCAAGTGATCCATGACTCAATTTTAGCAATTTTGACTTCTATGGCATGCGGAAGACAACTTGCATAGAGTGGAATATTGGAGACTAGGCAAATAAGACAAAAAAATGGATTAATTAATGTCTAAGGTAGCTTACTATGGGTTGATTATTCTAAAAACCCCCGTTAATACTGACTTTATGAGTAAATATCAGAAAACTATAGGTCCTAGCATCAATGCTTAGTCACCCTTGACATACTGCATGTCCATTTAACCAAGGAAAGAGGCAAAAACCCAGTGGGAAAATCCTCCCTTAAACATGGATAGTAAAACAAAATTTGAAAATATTTTCATCAATCATGCTTCAAAGCATGATCAGAAATCCCCAGCAGTGATTTGATATTGCTGAATGTCTTCTCACAAAAAACTTTGGTGAAGATGTCTGCTACTTGTTCTGAAGATGCATAGAAGAGTAGGTGAATGGCACCATCATGCACAAGATGTCTAATGTAGGGCATATGGATCTAAATGTGTTTGATTCTATATCTATGAAATGGATCATTCCAAATTCTAATCATACTCTGATTATCACAATAGATAATAATTGGAAACTCTGATTCGAAGCCACACTCACTAAGTATCCCCTACAACCATAAACATTGAGTTGCTGCATTTACAACTCCTATGTGCTCTGCTTCTGTAGATGAGAGTGCTATGGCACTCTGTTTCTTGCTTGAATAGATGATTGTTCCTTTAGAAAGAATGAACACATATCCTGATGTTGAATTTTGATCTGTGTTGTCGCCTGCCCAATCACTGTCAGTAAACCCAATGAAATCAAGATCAGATTTAGCTTTGTAGAAGATCCCATGAGTTCGTGTTCCCTGAACAAAGTTAAGGATCCTTTTGGCTACTCTCCAATGGATCTCATGAGGATGATCCATGTATCTTGAAGCCACACTTACTGCATAATAAATATCATGTCCATTGTGTGTAAGGTACAACAAACACCTAATCAACTACCTATACAGTGTATTATTTACCATAGGAGAAGAACATGCTTCTTCAAGCTTAACTCCTGAAAGGAAGGGAGTCTTGCTTGGATTGCAATATTTCATGTTGAACTTGTTCAACAAATCTAAATCATACTTGGACTGATGTACTTTTATTCCATGTTAGGATTGAGCAATTTCGAGACTCGATAATTGGCTCAACAACCCCAAATCAGTCATAGAAAATGCATGGTTCATTGCATCCTTCAAGGAGGCAATTTCTTTCTTTGAACTTCCTGTAATCAGAAGGTCATTGAAATACATGACAATAATAATCAAATAACCATGAATCATATTCAAATAAACATTAGGATCATACTTGCATCGAACAAAACTCAATGACAGCAAAAATCCATCAATCTTGACATACCAAGCCCTTGGGGCTTGCTTAAGCCCATACAATGATTTCTTTATCCTGCAAACAAAATATGGATTAGTAACAAACCATTGAGGTTTTTTAATGTAAATATATTTAGTTAGATCTCCATTCAAGAAATCACACTTCACATCCATGTGATGTACCTCTCACTGCTTTGAAGCTGCAATGGCTAAGGCTAGCCTGATGGAGTCCATCTTTGCCACTGGTGCAAAGGTTTCATTGTAGTCAATACCATGTACCTATGAGTATCCCTTGGATACCAATATTTCCTTATATTTTAAATGTGATCCATCAGCAGTAAACTTAGTTTTTAAAACCCGCTTACATTGAACTAGCTTCCTCCCTGGGGGAAGATCAACCAGTTCCCAAGTGTTGTTCTTTTGGAGTGAGCTGAATTCTTATTTCATGGATTTTTGCCATATTGGATCATGTTATTCATATTCATATGTCTGTGGGTCTAATTCAACCATTAGATAGCACTTCTCTGCAAACAAAGGGTCTTTCATACATAGAGCACTCTGAAACTGAGATCTAGTCCTCCTAGGATCACTAGGATTTCCAGCTAGTTCCCCAGCTACATGAATGGTATTTTCTACCCATTTTGGTCTTGTAGGACTATATGTATATGCAATTAAATCATCATTATCAGACATATAGGAATCAGAAAACTCATTTTTCTATTCACTTACATTCAATGGTTCATGTGGTGAAGAAGACTCTCCAACTTCAACTGCTTCTAAGTGCTCTTCTTGGAAATGAACACTCCTTTCAATGAAGGATTTGTTTGCACTCAAATTTATCATCTTGTACCATTTTGAATATTCATATTACCCAAGAAATAGACACTCTTGGATTTGGGGCAGCAAAGCCTTCCTCTTTTTCGTTGGAATTCTAGCCCAAGCCTTTGAGCCAAAAACCATGAAATGGGTCACATATGGCTTGTGCCCACTCCAATATTTGAAAGGTGTCATAAAATCAAGATATTTATGAGGCACCCTATTCTGTATATAGGATGCATTTTTATAGCCCCAGCCCAAAAATTTGGTGGCAAAGTCTTAGCCTCCATCATACAGGTTTCCATCTCCTTCAGTGATTTGTTCTTTCTCTCAGCAGCACCATTTTGTTGTGGTGTGTAAGGGATTGAATGATGCATCTGAACCTTCATATTCAAAATATTGAATGAAATCATACTTGACATACTCACCACCATTGTCATATCTGAGGATCTTGACTTTCCTCCCAGACTGGTTTTCAACCGATGGCCTTAAAGACTTTGAAGGGGCCAAAAAATTTAGACTTATGCTTCAGGAAGTAAACCAAATAATACCTGGAAAGGTCATATATGAAGTTCAATGAATATTTTGCTTGAATCATTGACATATGAGGAAATGGACCATCAACATCACTGTGGATCAACTCAAGAGGTACAGAGGTTCTCCCATGACTAGCTCTCTCAAATTTATGCTTTGGGTGTTTTCCTAGGATACAACCTTGACAGACTCCCTTGGTAAACTTAATCTTTGGTAACCCTATGACCATTTATTTTTTACTTAGATAAAAAAGATACTTATAGTTAATATGGCCAAATATTTCATGCCAAATATTGCTTTCCTCATTAGCATGAATAAGAAGAACAGAGGGGTTTGAGTAGGGTAGAAAATGTGAAAACATGTATACCTTCGAACTGTGATCTACAACTCCTTTTTCAATGAATTTAACATTCGATATCTCTATTATCTTAACATCATCAGGGGAGAATATCAACTTCTTTGGAGACCTTGTGTGGGTCATCTGATACACTGACAAGAGGTTGGAGTCAAGATATGGAACATACAATACATTACTAAAATTACAACAGACAAGATCAATCCTTCCTTTCCCCAAAATGTGAGTGAGAGAGTCATCTCCCATCACCATTGGTGGACCTTTCAACCTTTCAAGAGAGGAGAATGCCTCCTTGGTAGAAACCATATGTCTTGAAGCTCCAGAGTCTATGATGAAGATAGGTGAGCTTGATGTGCCAGCGACCAAAGCATATACTCTCTCTCTGTCCTCTGAATTTGATCCTCCTTCCCTCTTCTTTGAGCAATCAGGAAGGGATATTTTATTCGTCTCCAAGGGTTGGGTCAACATGTCAATTTGATTCTTCATGCAGGAGATTTCAGGATGATAGCCCTTACTGTAGTATGTGCACTTGCTTATTTCTCCTTTGTTCTTCTTCTTCTGGAAGTTCTTCTTGGAGCCTTGGGGCTCCTCTTGAGAGTTGTTCTTATCTATCTTTTTCTCAGGTGGCTTCTTGGCTTTCTTCTTTCCTTTTGAATCCACCCTCGAATCTCCAACAACCAAAGCTTAGTCTTTGGAAGGTTTGATGGTGCCCATCATCACCAGTTTATCTTGTTCTTGTGTGATGGATTCCATGAACTTTGTAAGCTAAGGCATCTTCCAGGATCGAGCTTTCAACTTGTTGGCATGGAAGGCTGAAACAAACACTAAATAGTCAGGGCCAAGCTTCAAGAGTATGGCCAAAACTAGCGTCTCTTCCTTATTTTCAATTCCACACTGTTTTAGCTGCAAAATAAGGGCTTTAAACTTAGAGAAGTAGAGTTGCAGGGATTCAAAGCTGCTGGGATTAAAAGAGATCAATTCATTCTCAATTTGATGTCCTCTCATCTCAGCTGTCTTACCAAAAATATCTACAATATTCTCCCATACTTCATTAGGTGATGTCAATCCATCAAGATGGAAAAGGAGGTATCTGGATATGCTCAGACAAAGAAGGCCATAGGCCACATCCCTCCTATTGTTCCATTTAATTTTCTCTGCATCTGCATTGGGATTTTCATTAGTTTCCATAGTAACCCTATAGATACCCTTCACTCTCAACAATATCTCCATCTCTACTTTCCATTCAAAGAAATAAAATGGAGTCAAGATGATCTTTTGAGATTGATCCAAAGCTCTGAACTGTGCCCTTCAACCAGCAGAATGTGCTCCCATTCAATATTTTGAACTTGCAATAGCAATATGGAAGGAGATAAATCAATATACAGAGTCTCTGATACTATGTGGAAATTGAACCCAAGTGATATAACAATTGCACTCACAAAAATTGCTAATCAACGATGCAAAATTACAAACAAAGGAGACTGAAATTGGAGCATAACTCTAATATGTATTGAATAAGTGTACAATAGACAAACTTATGAAGTCATATGAGGATTCAATATATAATTACATGAGATATTCGAATGCATAAGGATGCCATTCAAAATAGTCAAAAAGTAGGCTTACTAAATCTAGTCAAATCCCTCATAGGTGCATAAAGCAGTTTCCAAATCTACCTAGAGGCTCATGAATTGGAAAAGTCAAGTATGAAAGCTAATAAGTGATGGAAATAAAACTCATACATGCTTTTATTAGGAGAAAATAATGGAGGGTGATGAGGGCAAAAAGCAAGTCAACTACACCTACTCTTACTTTCCCTTTTGCCATAAATCTCAATAAAGAAGGAAACTTAGCAGAAAAAGAAGATATGCACTAGGGAGGATTTGGAATAAAGAATATATGCTAAATATGGATTCAGGAGGTTTACCAAGCACTCCATGACTTAGTTTTATCAAGTTTTACTTCTATGGCATGTGGAAGACAACTTGCATAGAGTGGAATATTGGAAACTAGGCAAATAAGACAAAAATGTATTAATTAATGTCTAAGGTAGCTAACTATGGGTTTATTATTCTAACAAAAATATATCTTTATTTAAATATGCAATAAAAAATTTATTTTCCATAAATCTTATTGTGTTTCAATCACTTATTTATTACCAAACTACTTAGTATTTGATATAGGATAATAGATTGATTTTGGTACTCTTGATCTTCTATACTTTGTTATGTTTTGTTCTAGGTAAATATGGAGATCTTGAACTTTTGGAGGATGGAGCATCACACTGTATTGTAGGTGAAGGTTTCATTCCAAACATCTGTTCATCCTAGGAAAAATTCTATTTATTTTTATCACTCATCTATTCTAGTTGTGAAGGATTCAAGCTAGAGAAATAACTCTTGTCTGTAGGAGGTGAGAATTTCCAACAATAGTTCATAGTAAAGGGAAAGAAAGAGTTAGTATATAAACTAAAAAAGTCCCTTTATGGTCTAAAGAAATATGTAAGGATGTGGTACCAAAAGTTTGACACATACATACTTGGATTGGGGTTTGTGAGAAGTAATGTTGATCATTGTGTATACTCCAAACAGGTTGGTGATAACTTCATTAACATAGTACTGTATTTTGATGACATGTTGCTAATTGGAAACATCAAAGATTTTATAAAGGATTTGAAGTCTCAGTTTTCCTCCAAATTTGATATGAAATATCTAGGTGCTGCAAACATCATTCTTGGAATGGAGATATGAAGAGATTGTGCAAATAAGATGATCGATGTAAATCAAATAAAATATGTTGATATGGTACTACATATATTTAACATACAAGAAATAAAATTTCTCAAGTTTCCTATTACTGTAGGTGTAAAGTTGTTTGTAGAGCAGTATCCCAAGACACAGTGAGAAAAATAAGACATGTCATGAGTTCCATATGCCAGTAAAGTTTGTAGTTCGATGCATGAAATTGTTTGTACCAGAATAGACATTACTCATGCAATGGGAGTTTTGAGCATATATATGTCAAAACCAAGAAAGGAGCATTGGACTATTAGAATAACCAAAAATCCATTCCCATACTTTGGATACAATAATTAATCTTTTTTATTAATTTCCTAGGTCCTACACTATCTTGTTCGAATCCACATGGTTAAAACTTGCCAAAACTGCTTCTAGGAGCGCCTTCATAAGATTTTGACAACTCAACAGACTTTCCACTTAAGTAAGTCCACATTCCTTCCTTATCCTAAGTTTTAGTACTTTTAAGAAGATTTTGAGGCAAAAGGTGAAAACTAGTAACATGGAAACTGCCTTACTTTTTGCACAACTCATCCTCTATTGGAAATGGGTTGGAGCACAAAGTATGGTACTGCCAATGAACTAAAGGACATCGATGAACGTAAAATTCAACCACAGTGGAGGAAGAAACTGAAAAACCAAGGTATTTTGGTTAAATTAGTTAGATATCGGTCACGTGGACCATTTTGTAACAACCCAGTAAGCATATAAATAGAATTAGGATTGTAAATCTTGAGAGTAATTGAGGAAGAATTAGTTGATCTATGTGTATTTTGGAGAATACTCAATAGACTAAGAAATTATTTTTGTCTTGAGAAATTGGCATTGTGAATACTTTCTCTTATAAAGTAAAATTGGATTGGTTCTTTCATCTCTGGATGTAATATCTTGTTTCTGTGTAATGTGTTGTAATATGTGTTCAATGTGAGTTGTGTGTTGATAGACTCTTTGGGATAAATCTGTGATGAATGAATATGCTATCTCTCTATACCTGTGAATGATGCAAAGTATCACAGTACTTATTGATTTAACTTATGTGGATGTGCTTGTCGATCTAAATCTGGGCTAATGTGGTTGCCAATAACGATAATAAATAGATTTGATTAACAGTGCGATTATGAACCTGGATTTTTGGATAATGTTGTGATTGGGTAAAATATAGTGTGATTTCCTCTTCCCATTGAAAAAACTTGGTTCATGCATCCCTCCCTCAGAAATCTCAAGTGAGACTACATCTTCTCCATAGGTGTTGCTGGAAAGGGTTAAACCTTTCAGGGACGATGTTTAGGGGGTCTGTGTCGGTAGTTATTTATAGTAGTGTGAAGTGAACCCATGTTGATAGATGAGTGTCAAAAATTGGTTCTCTTGGCAGGACCATAGTGTGAAGGAGAAGAGGAAATCTTGTGGAATCTGACAAATCCAGATATCTAGGATTAGTTTTCCAAGAAAGCCCCAGAATTTGTGAACAAAGAGAACCAGAACCCAAAAGTGACGACATAAGACTGGTTGGGGAGATATATCTACTTTGATATTCATGAAATATTCTTCGCTAAATTTTTTACATTAATGTATGAATTGTTGGCAGAACTTACCTTCCAAAAGAATAATTTCGAAAGAGGTGATCCTGATTGGTGGACTCTGGAACTAATCCAACATTTGAAAAAGGTAAACAAAAAAACTTCAAGGGTTGTCGATGTGTGGATAAACACCCATTTGAAATGGTACATTAATGAATTTGTTGTCGACACAGTCCAATATTGCAGTGGCACTGAAAGAGAATCATTGAAGGGACCAAGGGGGATATTTCTATTGTCACTACAACTATGGATTAAGATGCTCATTTGTGAAAAATGAATATTAAAGATAAATTCCGATGGGTAAATCCCTAGTGTCTGGAGGATGTGGGTACTGCAAAGGTCACAGTTTGATGAAATTCTACGGGGTAGATGGATGGGAGTCACGAAGAAATCGGGAGGGAATTTTCAAAAGAGTGTGGTGAGGTTATAGCAATAAAAGAGGAGGATGACTGAGGAGAGTCCTGGTGTGACTGGAACAGAAAAATGCGAGAACAGACCTAATGGCCTAAGAGACCCTATAGTGACGAAGGAAACAACTAGGATACATCCAAACTCGAGGAAGGACCAATCCAAAGCTACAATGTACCTAAAATTCCGTGCACCATGCCAAACTAGGAGGGAGAAACACAATTTCATTACAGGTTTTCCATGCATCTCAACACATCAGTAATGGTAGAATATCAACAAACACTTGGAGGATGCCTAGGATGGTGGTTTATGATGTAAAACTACTCTTTTTCTAGTGTAATGGGATTGAGGATACTGAACAATATTTGTTCTTCGGTGAAGCAATGTGGATGGTAAAACAAGTACAAGACGACTATATGAAGAAACGATAACTAGCGATGACCTTTGGGGGCCAGGCATTGGACTAGTACATGAAATTCATACAAATACCGATGGGGAATCTAGAGAAGAACCTAGCACAAATTAGACTGGATTGATTTAGGAATTCAAGAAACCTAAATCGGAATCGCAGTATATTACTAAATTGAAGGAAATAAAGCAATTTCCCAATGATTCAATGTGGGACTTTGATCAGCAATTCAAAACTCTAATAGCCAAGTTTAGCTTCAGAATGAGTGATGTGAAACATGAAGAATGGTTGATTTCATCCCTGTTACCCCATGTTTGCATGTCATTGATGCAAAAAAAGATCACATATTAGGTGGAAGCCTTGGAGATCGCTATGAAGTTGGACGTTTCACCAGTCGGAAATGAAAGGATTGGAATGAGCCAAATATAGTAACAATTGGTGAACCTTACTATCCAATTGCAATATATTACGAAGGGGAAATAAGCCCACCATGAAGTATGGTGCAGTCGATGTCGATATAAGGGACATCACAAGGATTAGTGTCCATACTTCCATGAATACTTACAGTTGAGAGCACCGAACCCATTGAGTCAAGGAGGATCGCCTTGGTGCCTATTTTTTCAAGAAATAGGGCATCAATAAAAAGAATGTGTATACATACAATTTTTTTTATCGAAACCCACTAATCTATTCTACAACTTCTGTCTATCGGTTGGTCATGAAGAAAAGGATTGTACAGCTTACGATTTTCTTCAACAAAGGACTATGGATACATACTTTATAAAGGGATAACAGAAATAGCTAGTGGAAAATCTCTAGCCGCTACCATAGTATAACCTACCGCAACCACAATATTACCAGATGCAATGGAAATAAACCACCAAAACCATAGTATAACCAGCCGCAACTGTAGTATAAGTACTCGCTACCACAATATAATCAGGAGCAACTGCAGCAATTCAACCAACCACGGTATAACCAACCGTCATACCAAAACCAAGGAGGATTCTAAGGAGCATTTTGTGGGGGAAATAATGGATTATTTGGTCATTGACCAGTCACATGCTATAAATGGAAAGTGCTCAGACATTATTGGAGGGACTGTCTGAATCTAGTAACCTAGTGTACTTACTGTAGTGCAAAAGACCACAACATCAAGGAATGTCCATAGGTAATTGTGAAATGACAAGCTAACAACAATCCACAACCACAACCAAACCATAATGAAAATAAGACTTAGAATCAAAATCATAGACTGAATGGGGGAAATATATCAATGGAACTAAGAAATAAGATAGTAAATGTCGGCGTTGTAACGAGAGGAGGATCAACGATAGGAGTGACGGACCATTGCTAAATGTCTAGCCTACACCTCAAAAAAAATTCCAATTTAATTTAGACACATATAAAGAAACCTTATTCAAAGCAAAAGACGCCTTGAATAAGAACAACAGTAAGCTACCTATTTACAAGATGCGACCAAGTTTTGATTCAACAAACTCACCAAGATCGAAGAGAAAGGTCATTAATTTGAAACTTTTTATGCATAGATGTATTACATTAGAAAAAGATCAAGATGCATTAGTAGAGATATAAATATTTTTTTATCAACAGGAATAAGGATGACATGATATCCTACTTAGTTCATTACAAAAGAAGAAAATGAGAAGAAAAATGAGGATGAATGTCCAAATCGGAGAATAGGATGTAGATTCAGTTATTTTGGGTCTAGGATCATATATGAATATCCTAACCAGGAAAACATGGAAAATTATGGGGAATATAGAGCTAGTCTAGTCCCCAGTACAACTTCGACTGGAAAATTAGCCCAAATTTTCTCCAATTGGACGAGTACCTCATATATTGGTTGACATGGAAGAAGTGAAGATGTATGCAGACTTTGATGTTATTGAAATAGTTGATGAAACCCATCGATACCCTACACTATTGGGAAATATTTGGGTGATGGAAAACTTGATATTTATCAATTTCAAGAAACGGATAATGAAATTCGAGAATCACGACATGAGGGTCATTGCAACATTGGATCACCATGAAGGGCAGTCTCTTAAGCCAATAAATCACGAAGTCTTGGGAAGTTGGGACATTGCTTATAATGTTTCTGAAGACTATATTAATCGCACCATTGATGGAGATTTAGGATGGAGAAGCATTAAATCAACATATTCATACTTGAATTAAGCACTAGAGAACTAGAAGAACTGGTTGCACAAAGTGTCAATTAGAAAATGCGAATGAGTCACTCAGTCCTTGAGATGGTTACAAATCGAAGTATTGGATCTTGTAACATACGAAATAATTCCAGGCCTAGTTATTTTCATTAGTGAATTCGAATACAGAGTAGCTAGAACAAAATTATTTTTGGCACTAGACGAGGAACTGAAGGCTACCCCTGCAAGATGGTGGGTTACGCACAAGGAAGTGATAGTGGACTAGCATATATGTCGTCGATTGATGGAATTTTGATTCAGGGATAATGAATTATATCAAATAAATAAATATGATTGAAGAAATGATACAAACAACATGGTGACTAAGGCTGAAATTATAATGGGTTCACGTGTTCATCTATATGATGGATGAAATTCCATGAAGATGGCATGTCTCCACAGAGCTGCGAAGGGAAATGACAATGTGGGAAATTGATTGTCATCTTTAGTCATACTTTCAGCTTCATGAATGAAAATCCATTTATCCACAGTGTGCTATAGGAAATCCATGAGAAAGTATTGGAGATAGCTCCAGTCAAGATACCAACTGGATCACAGATGAAACTAACACCACAGATGATGGTGGAATGCTACAAGGTATCATAAGAAACTTATAATGAGGAATCCCCAAGAGATGTAAAAATTCTAGAATCAGAAGGAAGTTGTGACATCAAAGTGCTATAAATTCCATCCAACAAATTCAAACAACCGTTGAAGATAAAAAAATGGTCAATATTGACACAGAAGAAGACCCAAAGTTTGCTAGTATTGGAGATTACTAGGATGATTCATTGATGAGGAAATTCAATGATATGCTACATAAGTTTTAGGGCTTATTCTTGACAAAATTTTCTGAGATCAAATGTATTTTAAAGGACTTGGAAGAAATGAATATTCCTCTAAAACTTGACACAAAACTAGTCAAACAACGCCCATACAGGTTAAATGAACGATACATAGAGCACGTCGAAGCTGAGCTAGAAAGGATGTTGGATGCATGAATTATTGAGCCTATCGAAGAATCAAAATGGATCAGTCCCATGGTTTTGCATGAAAAAAAAACTTGTGAAATATGGATTTGCGGAAATTGAATGACACAATTCTTCATGATCTATTTCCAACACCATTTACTTACGAGGTATTGGAAGGCGTTTGAGGATAGGAAATCTTTTCATTCATGGATGGATTTTTAGGCTATCATCATATTAGAGTTACGAATGAGGATTGACACAAAACCACTTTCGTGACAGAGTGAGGTTGTTTTCAGTACACAATGATTCTATTTGACCTCAAGATTGCACCGCTTATTTTTTCAAGGTTAGTTCTTGATGCATTCAAAGAATTCATCCATAAATTCCTATCTATTTAAATGAATGATTGGACCGTGTATGGGTTGGTGACAAACCATACTATGAACCTTCAATTGATGTTGGAAAGATGTCGACAACATCAAGTTTCAGTGAATCTAAATAAATGTATATTTTTCGCACCATTTGGAATTCTATTGGGCCACATTGTATGCAAGGAAGGCATGTTAGTCGATCCCCTCAAGATCACAATAATTATTGACCTAACGGAACAAATGATAGTGAAACAACTAATACCAACATTGTTTCACATAGAGTACTATTGAAATTTTATAAGGGGATACACAACAATCACGACGTTGATGGAAAAATTGTTGGAGAAGGATGCGAGTTTGAATGGAACAACAAGTTCCAAAGGAGTCTCAATACATTAAAGTAATAGATGGTTGTAGCACCGATATTGGTTTTTCTAGATTGGACAAAGGAGTGCCATGTCCATGTCGATGCATCATCGGTTGCATTAGGAATAATCTTGTCCCAAACAGACGAAGGATCAATAGACCACCCGATTGCATTTGCAAGTTGGAAATTGTATACAATGGAGAGAAACTACACAATGATAGGAAGGGAAGGATTGACGATGGTGTATGCATTGAAAAAATTATGCCACTACCTATTAGGGTGAAATTTCAAAATGTTTATAGATCACTTAGCATTGAATTACTTGGTCAGTAAGCTTATGTTCGGGGTGGAGATCTGTTGATGGTTACTGTTATTAAAAGAATTTTATTTTGAGTTTATCGTGAAACCTAGATGACTGAACCCAAGACCTAGTCACCTATCAAGAATATCGTTAGGAAAAGAACCAATAAACATCAAGCATGCTTTACTTAACACATACTTGATTATATTTGGCATGGTCGATCACAATTATGAGCCAATTTATTCATTTTTTGTCAACAGGAAAATCCCCTAAAGAGTTCAAGACTACTTAGGAGAAGAAACTATTTGTCAAAGTTTTTGACTTCCAATTGATCGTAGGACAACTATACAATATGGGTGGAACAATATTTTATGTTGATATGTTCTTCCAAATGAGAAAGAAAGGGTGTTGGTAGAGGAACATGGTAGAATTGCAGTAGGACATTATGGAGGATGTGCGACCGCCCGGAATATTCTTAGAGCTAGATTATGGTGTAAAAAAGTGCATTCCAATGCTCCAAATTATGCTAAAACCTGTGATACATGTGAATGAATGGAAAAACCATCATGAAGATATGAGATGCTGTTAGTACCTCAGGTAACACTACAACCTTTCGACAAGAGAGAGTTTTATTTTGTGAGACCGATAAATCCATCAGTGAAAAGAATAGGTGCGTGATACATCATCACCACAAATGATTATCTAATAAGATGGGTTGAGGTAGCTCTAGTAAAGGATTACACAACTGTAACCGAAGAAAAGTTCCTTTTAGAAAATGTGGTTAGACAATGTGGTTACCCTATTTGGATTTCCTAAGATATTGATGAGCAATCAAGGAGCTCACTTCACCAACCAAACAATGTGAGCAAACTTCTGCAATAAAAAATGAGAATGCAAGATATAACAAAAATATCAAAGCAAATAAGAGATTTTATTGATCATAGGCTACTTCGAGGTGAAAACCTATTTGAGAAAGCTCAGTACAAATAACTCTTAGATGTCTTAATTGGAATCAACGTGTACTTATATACTAAGTCTGATGTAGAGAACTATTACTCCCCATGAATGTGGGATAATACAATATACTAAATGGATGGTTTAAGAACTATTAATCCCTATGAATGTGGGATAGTACAACATACTAATGGGTTGACTTGCAAAGCATATGCATCCAACAAATTATACTAATGAAATAGATAGGATAGTTGGATCAGGCTCTTAAGATCCCCTCCCACTTAGAAAATCTTTGTACTCAAATATTTAGATGTGGAAACTATTGTTGAATATGAAGGAGTGGTTACCATGTAGCATCCTATGGTTCCATGCCATGCCACTAAATTAAAACCTATCTGACGGACCAAGAGAGAAGATGACGAGTGAACATATTGAGGATGGCCTCCAGCTCCAAAATGATGGATTCTTCATTATCCAGTTCTGGTAAAACAGTTTGTGTTCCAAAATTGGTGCCAATAACTTTATTAAGACAACAAACATGAAATACTGCATGAATGTGAGTAGAAGGAGGAAGTTCCAATTTATAAGCAATGCAACCAATCTTTTGAAGAACCTTATATGGCCCATATAACTTTGGAGTGATATTTTTATTCCCTTTGAGTTTCAACGATGTTTTCTTGTAAGGATCAAGAGAAATAAAAATCATATCACTGACTTGAAAAGTGCGCTCGGATTGGTGCTAATTGGCGTATTATTTCATACAATTTCTTGCCATGTGAAGATTGTCTTGTGGAATGTGAAGAATTTGATCTTGGTTTTAAAGAACCATGTAAACTTCCTGAACTTATGAACTCTTGGGGGTGTATGGAAGGTGTACTAAATATTCCTGACCATAAACTACTTCATATTAAGTCATTTTAGATGCACTATGGTAGGAAGTATTGTACCACCATCTAGAAAGAGGAAGCCACTTTTCCCACTGATGTTGTTGTTCAAAGGTGATGCAACGAAGATAAGTTTCCAAACATTTGTTGATGAATTTATTCTAACCATCTGTTTGTGGGTGATATCCTAAACTCATATTAAGTTTGGTTCTAGTGAGGTGAAATAGTTATGTCCAAAAATTACTGGTGAAAGTTGCGTTGCGGTGTGTGATAACAGAAGAAGGGATTCCATGAAGATGTAATATCTAGTCTGTAAAAATTTGTGAAACTGAGGAAGCAGTATGTGGATGGTTGAGAGCAAAATAGTGACTATATTTGGATTTTTGGTCAACTACAACGAATAATATTTTCTTCCCTCCATATTTAGGGAGCCCTTTAATGAAATCGATCAGAATATTTGTCCAAATAATTGTAGGGATGGGAAAAGGTTTGAGTATTCTGGGAAGTAATGTAGTGTCACCCTTGGAAGACTCATAGGTAGCACACTAAACAACCATGTATGAAATTTCTAGTTTCATTACCTTCCAAAATAATTTACGCCATGCCCGCTCATATGTTTTGAGGAACCCATAGTTCCCTGCTGATGGAGAAGCATGGAGTTCATAGAATACCACATGTTTAATATCAGTTCTCTGGGGAAGCATAGGACAAACCTTATATCTCATAGAAGAAGCATCCCAAGAGTAATGTGTTACATAAAAAGGTATATTGGCCAACTGTTGGATGATTTCAAATAATGAAGAGTCATTGACATAGCGTTGTTGAACGGAGTGTAACCAATTTCGAATAGGAACAGAAATATTCGAAAGAGAAACACGGTCATCAAATGTGTGGGAAAGAGAATCCTCCAAAATGTTGTCCTTAGCCTTCTTATAAGTGATATCATAGTTATAACCCATGATTTTTCTCACCCATTTATTTTTTGTTGGGGATGAGACTAATTGTTCCAGGAAATATTTTAGACTTTGGTGATCATTCTTGATGCAGAAATTCCCTAAGAGGTATGGCCTCCACTTCTATAATGCATGCAAAATAGCCATCATTTCCTTCTCATAAGGTAGATGTGGTTGAATTCTTACCAGAAATGGATTTTATAGTGAGCGTAATGGGATATTCTTCTTGAAGAAACAAAACACCAAGTCCATTGTCACAAGAATCACTCCCAATAGTGAAGGGCTTGGAAAAATTGAGCATAACTAAAACAGGTGTGGTACACATAGCCTATTTCAGTTTGTCAAATGCACACTCATTAGCATGTGTCCAGGTAAAGGAATAATTTTTCAGTAGATATATTAATGGAGCTCCAATATTCCCATAATCCTTGAAAAACTTCTGATAGTATCTAGTTAGTGCCAAAAAACCATGAAGGCTCTCCAAGGTCTGAGGACAGGGCCAATTTTTCATATCATCTATTTTGGCAGGATCTATGCGAACACCTTGCGCTAAAAAAATATGCCCAATATACTATAATTCCTTCTTCCAAAAAAAATTTAGACTCTTTGGCACAAAGATGATGATCACAGAAAAGCTATAGTACAAGATCCATATTTTGGAGATGCTCAGCCCATGTTTTACTATAGATGAGGATATCATCATAGAAGACAATAATGAAGTTTTGAAAGTAGGGTAAGAATATTTTATTCATCAATTACTAGAATGTGTAAGGAGAATTTGTTAGGCCAAACGACATGAACAAAAATTCATAGTGGCCATCATGTGTGCAACAAGTTGTTTTAGGGATGTCATCCTCATGAACCCAAATTTGGTGATACCACAAATGAAGATCCAACTTGGATAAAAAATGAGAACCATGAAACTCAACCAGAAGCTCGTAAACAATAGGAATTAGAAACTTATCCTTCATTGCGATGTGGTTAAGTGTTAGAAAGTCAATGCAGAGGCACCATGACCCGTCTTTTTTTTTCTGACAAGGAGAACAAGCAAAGAGAAGGAACATGTACTAGGGAGAGTAATACCTTTCTTTAGTAAGTCTCAAACAAGCATCTCTATCTATATCTTGTGGTGAAACAGGTAGAGATAAGGATTGATGTTGGGAGGGAAACTTCTAGGAAGGATCAAAATATGATGGTCCTCTAGTCATGAAGGTGGAAATCCCACTATATTAGAAAAAACACATGGATATTGATCCAAAATTTGTTGTAGATACAAGGGAGTAGTTGAGACCACTGAATGTTGCATATGAATGAAATGGAGCTAAGTGATTACACCATTTGAATTATTCTTAAGGATATTTTCCATGTGATTTGAACTCATGATGCTGAGAGACCCTTGTTGTAATACATTAAACATATTTTTTTCCCATGGACTGAAAACTGCATCCACAGTTCAACAAAATCCCATAAAATGGGTCCAAGCATCCATAACCATTTAGTTCGCAAAACCACATCAAATCTGTCTGAGGGAAAGGAAAACATTTCAGGGTGCAATTTATAATCCCCGATATACAATCACACATTACTAAACTTCCCTTTACAAGGTAAGGTTCCCCGATTGGCAATCATAAATTCAAATTTGGAGTAAGGATGGGAAAAATAATCATCCTCTTTGGAGATCCTGAGGTCAATGAAGTTATGAGTGCTACCAGAATCAATAAGTATTGTAAGAGGGAGATTTTTTAAGAAACCCCTAACACACATTCTTTGTGGGTTGGTGACTTTGGATAATGCATGGAGAGATATATCTGGCTGGCCATCCTGAGCAAGAGGGTCAACAGGAAGCTTCTAAATGTCTCCCTAATCATATACTAGATTGTGAATATTATCACAAGTTTCAAAGGAAGGAGGAGAATCCACATCCTAGAGATAGATATGTTTCTTAACGCATCGATGTCCACGGGTAAATTTCTTGTCACAATTATAACAAAGCCCTTTTTCCCTACATGCCTACATCTATGCTGGATAGGAGTGGTTATGAGAGCTAATAGAATTTGAGGTATTTGGGGCACCATATTTATGAATGGAAGAAAAGTGGGTTTGGAGCATTGTTGAACAATGATACTTTCCTCTGCTAACTTAGACAAATGTAGGGATTCAATCATGGCATTTGAATAGTACATTTTAACCTTATATTGGATTGCATCCTTCAAACCACTAATAAAACGACCCAGGTAGAATGCATCAGGAAATCCTTCTATGTGATCATCTAGTTTTTGAAATTTTGTCAGATACTCCCTCACAGTTCCATTTTGGCAAAGTTTGGTGAGTTCTCCTGTGAAGTCATCAAAATCACTAGGGAAAAATCATTGCAAAAGGAGTTGGAAAATATCTTTCTAGTTTGGCTCCGCATGAGCCTTGTTGTACCAATAGAACCATTGAAGGGATCCATGTTCCAAATGAAATGATGCAATTGGGACTTTATTGACATCAAAAAATTTATGCAGACTAAAATATTGTTCTTCCCTATAAATCCATCCAGTTGGATCATCACCATTGAAGCAAGGAAAAACAAGCTTTGGACCATGAAATTTTACAGAGGAAGAGAACCCCATTTCTATAGATGACTTAGGCCATCGTTGTTTGCTCATGGGTAAATGTTGAATATGGAGGTCGAGAATTGTTTGATTAAGATCTTCGAGTTTGGTCTTGAGGGAAACAAGTTCTTTTTCTATTTTTTTATTTGCTCTTGCACGGGTAAACACCCTAAGTATTTTTTTTATAAGGGAAATGGGTAGAAAAGAAAAATGAAAAGGGTTTTAGAAAAGGAAAATTTTGAGTTGGGAAAAACTTGGGTGGGTAATTGGGGTTTGACTTGGTTTTGGACACTTTCTTAGGGACAGATAAGTAGAAAATACAAAGTTTAGAAGTGGGGTGAAAAAATGGGAAAATTTTAAAAGAGGGACAAGGAAGCATAAATGGGAAACAAAAAAAATGGGAAAATTTGAATGCATTTGGGTGAGAATCAGAAAATTTATGGAAAACACTAAAAGTATACAAAGGTGGAATTTTGGGATTCAAGAAATGGAATTTGGGAAAGGGTCCTCAAGGAAAGAAATGTGTACAATGGGATAATGGGGGTTAATATGAATTTTCAATGTAAATGGAGCTAAATCAAAGAAGATATGGAAATATTTAGAAATTTATACTTGTTTTCCAGTTTGGTGGAAATGATCTGTGGCGAAACTTGAAATATGCACTTTATCAACTAGAAATGGAGGGAATGATCTGTGGCGGTTCTAGAAATATATGCTTTATCAACTAGAAATGGATATGGACCCCAAGTATGTTTATATTCCTAAAGGTTCAAGGGATTCACTCGACCACCATTGTTGTCTAACGACTTATGTATTAGGGAAGTACCCTTCACTCCGCAATGTAGGTAAAATTGGTAACCTCTTTTCAACAAATGACAGCTCTTGGCTTACCTCATAGGTGCAACTAGTTAATCAAGTAGGGGTCATTTCCCTTTTTTATTGGAAGGTCCTCTCAATGGATGACTCTGTCGGGGAGCCTGTGGTACTCCTCACAATGAGTTTTAGGGAAATTCCCAAGTAATTTCCATGGTTAAGTGGATAGGTTTTATCCTATGATCCAAATCAATAATATCGATGCAAATAAGAAGAACGACTACAATAATCACAATGCTAGGAATCACTGCAAAAGAAAAAAAAATGGCAGAAATTCCACATAGCTAGCCAAAGAAAGTGCTCTGATACTATATGTGAGGAACCTCCTGCAAATAAACAATGATAATGCACAATATAAAAGAAATAAAAGAGCAAAAAAGATATTTTATTCATCATAGGCCACTTCGAGGGGGAAACTTCCTTTGAGAAAGAGCAGTACAAATAACTTTTGGATGCCTTCATTGGCCTCAACATGTACTTATATACTAAGTCTAATATACACAACTATAACTCCCCATGAATATGGAATAATACAATATATTAACTAGACAACTAAACAACTATTATTCCCCATCAATGTGGTATAATACAACATACTAATGGGACGAATTACAAAGCATATGCGTCCAACAAAATGTACAAATGAAATAAAGAGGAGGATTAAAACAAGTTCTTAACTGACAATCATAGCGATGACTAAATAATTCCAGATACAACACAAGAATAGTATTCCATATAACCCAGAAGTGAATGGTGGAGTAGAGGCATTCAACAAGATATTGGATAATTCACTTACTAAGGAATGCGATTCGAATCGTGATGACTGGGATATCAAAATCCATGCAATATTATGGGCCTATAGAATGACATGTAAAAATATGATGGGGGAGACACAATTCAAATTGGTTTATGGAAAAGAAGAAATAATGCCAATGGAATATATCATTCCCATCATATGCATAGTAGACGTAATAGGAATGAGTGACAAAATAGTAATTGAGGAAATACTGGTGTAGTTAGTATCCCTTGAAGAGGACCACTTCATTGCACGATTTCACTAGCAAGTGGAAAATAATCGATTGAATGCATGTCAAGAGGAAGAAATTTCAACATGGAGATATGGTTCTTCTCTACGACAACAAGTTTGTGAAGAACCCAGTTAATATCCTGCTACATTGGTTAGGTACCTACATCATACATTTCATTGTCTGCGGAGGTGCGGTACAACTGCAGTAGTTAGACAGAATGTTGCTACCAAATATAGTAAATGTGAGTCGACTAAATCCCTATCAGGATAGCCAAGTGCAGCATCAATGCTAATGGGTCGGATTCACAATAAATAAATGATGATGAATAAATGAAAAATTCTAAAGCAAATATGTCGACAGAAGGAAGAGTGATCGAAAAGTTAAATTTCAACAAGGTTTGAAACTTTTCGATACTGTACAAGCCACGAACTGGTCAAATTAGGCAATAAATGAAGCAATGACACCATGTGGGTGATGATGCAAGTTGGAAATATTTGCAATTAATTACCAAGGCGCATGTTGGATTCATAGAATCAACAAAGGATTTGGTCAATCAATGAGGATTGAGTGATTATGGAGTGAATACCTTGTACTAAATGATCAAAGGATATAAAATCATCCAAAGGGACATAGTTCAACCCATTGTGTGAGTCATAAGGAAGAATTAGATCTAAGAGCGAACGAATTGGATCTAAGAGAGGAAGAGTTAAAGATAAGAGTAGTGTAGGCATGAATAAAATTGTTGGAGAGGAAACAATGCATATCATTTCAAGTACAAGTACATAAAAAGTATGATTAATGGGGAAACAATCATAGAATCAATGCATAAGGTAATTGTTCCCACAATAGGGCAGTTGGTTAGGAAGAAAAAGAGCATTAATAGTCTTATCACTCTGGAAACGAGAATCAAGAGGGTGGCCGAATTAAAAGGTGAATCAAGCCCATCATCAATGGCAGAAGAAGAGACGATGATAAGAGGAAAACCATCAGGACTGATGGTAGAATACATTCCTAGGTATGTACCAATGCGAGTGGAAGGGGCACCGGTTGTAAGGATTGGAAAAGCTAACAAGTATTCCATTAGGATGCCCATAAATCCCAAAGTTGTCCATGTGATGATGAATATTGTTTTGCGGTTGTAGAAGCCCCAATACAATGACCATGACATCCTAGCATTCTATGAATGCATCCAAGACACCTATGCGGAAAGAGAACAAGGAGACAAAGGTCAGATCATCAAAGAACCCACACAATGGGAATTAGGTTTACAATGGTTTGGTTTGTTGTATAACATCCACATGCCACATTTTGATCAATCGCAAGAAGTTAATGCATGTGTCAAAGAGTTGTTTATCTCAAATTACTAGATTACCCAAGGTGGGGGTTGAACCATCGCAATAATTTAGAGGGAATAATAATGATAAGAAGCTAGAAGCAAAGCTACGGAATAAATATGGGTGATAAAGGTTAAAAGGGAATAGTTGATTAATACCATCAATGATCAAGCATTGTGATTCGTAGCAAAGTTGTTGAGGGTCAAGATAGCATGGAAGAAATATCTGAATCAGTGTACATCAGGAGTTATCGCATTTGTAGAGCAGTGCACAGCTGGAATATAGATGAATTGGTCCCTATTCTTAATAAACGAGTTGATGGAAGATGATGTCTTAGCACAAAAGGTTGTTAATCCATTCACTTATTCTTGGATGCTAATACTAATCACATTGGTCAGTTGGATGGATCCAAAGCATTATAAGGGATGGAAGTTGATATTGTGAACATCTGTCGATGTGCAATATATCATAAATTTGAGGGAACTCAATGATAAGGATTAGTTAAAAAACAACACAATACATTTTTATTTGTACTTAGATGAATTGAAAGAGGAAGCATTTAAGGTACCGTGTCTCACACACCAAGATGAAAAGAAGTACCATAGGCTTGCAAGGTTAGCGATGGGGGGCCATGACATACATATTCAATCGCAAGAAGATATGGTGAAACAATGGATTATGGCATATTAATGTTAATATTTAATATTATAAGATATATAACATTAGTATTCAATTCAATTTCACAACAATAGCATATACGGGATCGCTAAAAGAAACAAAATCACAATATAGACACCAATTCATCATGGGAAACCCTCTAGGGGAATAAAACCTAGAAAAATATACTCACTATAGATGTATCAAAGGTACAAAGACAAAACCCCAAATAAGTGATCCTTCTCCTTGCATTTCTCTCTCTCTCTCTCTCTCTCTCTCTCTCTCTCTCTCTCTCTCTCTTATGCACAATACACAAGTGAGTGTGTCTGTCCAATTNCATATTTATACTTTATCTTCCACTTGAATTTTTCCCTAACTAGGTTGGCCCCAATAAGCTTAATGGGCCGACTTACCTAGGAAGACTCAAAACAATAAAATATTAATTTTTGGAGGGTTCTATCGACCTGAATTATAACAAGGGTTTTACATCATGAATCTGTGATGAAAAAATACAATAACAAAATCCTGATGGAGGAATACAAAATCTATGAATATATTACAATAATAAAATAAAATATAATATTCTTTGAAGTTACACTATTTCAACACTCCCCCATAATGAGAAGGGTATTCCACTAACAACAAAAACAACAATTTTAGGAGAAATGAGATAGATTATGATCAACATAAACTATAGGAGCAAGGAGAGAGAGAGCATCGACAACATAAAGGTGATACATCTATAAATCATTGTATGTGTTTAACAACATTTGCAACTGGAACATATTCAATATATTCATTACTGGAGCATAATATTCTACAACACTGAGTCTTCATCTTCTCCAACACTTGATCACTCGATCATCTACAAAAAAAATTGATATTTCGATTAACAACAACATCATCTATAGTAACACTTGATCTTTGGATCAACAACAACATCACCTACAACAGCACTTGATCTTTCAATTAGAAACAACATCATCTGCAACAACATAACTTACAACAAACATGATCCAATGACAGGATGATCAATCACTTTCACTCTAGGACATAAGTAGAAGGATGATGCAATCCTATCCACGTCACTCATACAAAATTATGAGGATCACTTTAAAAGTAGTGTCAAGGGACGATACAATCCCAAGCACATCATGGATACAAAAGGATCTGGATCACTTTAGGACTAATTTCCACGGATGATAAAATAACATCCACATCATATCGACAAAATACTGTGAATCACTTTAGTACTAATGTGTAGGGATTATACAATCGCAACCACATCACAGAGGCAAAAGTCTGCGGATGACTTTAGGATTTATTTCCCGCGATGATACAATCCCAGTTTAACATCATCAGCCACATAGAAAAAATTATGGGAATCAATTTAGGACTAATTTTTAGGGATGATATATTCCCATTGAACATCATCATCACATCTCTCCATTTTGAGGAAGGTCCTTCCAAACCACACAAGATTGTCACTGAAGTATTCAAAATTTACTTGAGACAGAGGCTTAGTCAACACATCAACAACTTTCTCATCAGTGCTCACATACTTCAGATTTATAGATCCCTTCTGTACCATATACCATATGTAATAATACTCGATTTCTATGTTTTTTGACTTGCCATGGAACACTGGGTTATCTGTTATCTTTATACAAATCAAATTGTCACATTGAATCATTGTGGTATCCAAATCCAAGTCAAATAGACCTGACATTAATTTTTTTAACCATATGGATTCACAAGTCATAGAACAAGCTGCTATATACTCTGCTTCAGCTGTACTGAGAGAAACATTGGACTGCTTTATGCTAAACCATGACATCATGGCAAATACTAGATAATAATATCCACTTGAGGTGCTCTTCCTATTTGAGACATTTCTATCCCAATATGCATCTGTATAACCATAGAATCTGTATTCACAATCTCCAACATAGTATAGACCAAAGTCTGTCGTACTTTCTAGGTACCTCATCACATGCATTGCAACTACCAGGTGAACACATCTAGGATTAACTATATATTGATTCAGGGTGTTCATAGAAAAACATATATCTTGCTTGGTATTTGTGAGATACATCCACAACCCAATAATTTGTCTGTGCGAAGTCACACCCACAAAATCTAATGATTCATCGGATAACAAATTCAGGTTGGTATACATGGGGGTGGCTATGGATTTACATTCCAATAGATCAAATATTTTTAGGATTTACATATCATACTTTCCCTGGTTAAGAAATATTCCTTCTAAGCTCTTCCATACTTTGAGACCTATAAAATAGTGCATCAATCAAAGGTCTTTCATATCAAATTCTTCAGTGAGATTCTTATTCCACTCTATAATTGATTTCTCATTTCCTGTCAAAATTAAATCATCAACAGACAACAATAATATGACGAATTCATCATACATAACCTTAAAGTAAAGGTCAGGGTTGACCTTACTTTTCGTAAATCCCAAGATATTCAAATAGTTATCTATCCTTTCATACCAAGCTCGAGGATATTTCTTCAATCCATATAGGGCATTCTTCAACTTGCATATGTGAGTATGTATGTATTCATATTCAAATACATGGTGTTGTTCTATGTACGCTTCCTCCTCAATAACACCATTCAGGATAGTTGTCTTCACATCCATCTGGTGTAAACTCCACTTTATCATAGATGCAAGTTCCGTGATGGTTCTAATGGAAGTGCAACTTGCTACTGGTGCAAATGTCTCTTCATAATCAATTCCCTCTTTATGAGAGAATCCTCTAGCAACAAACCTTGCCCTGTATTTCTCAATACTTCCATTTTTTGCATGCTTTATCTTGTAGATCCACTTCGAAGATACCACATTTTTTCCTTTTCGTTTGGGAACTTTATCTTAAACATCATTCTTCATTATTGATTGGTATTCTTCTGTCATTGATTCTACCCATTATTTCTTCTATATAGCTTCTTCATAACTGGTATGTTCTTGATATATAAGATCACAAATCAAATCCACATATCTGGAAAACAGATTTGACTTCTTTCTTACTCTTGTGGATCCTTCTGGAGCTCCATACTTATCGTCTTCTTGTAAAATTTATTTTACCCAAGATTGATTTATATTTCATGACATATTCATAGTAGGAGGCTCTTGAGGTTATAGCATATCATGGTATTCTGATGTTTAATCTTTGGGGGGGGGTGCAGCTTCTATATTTCTTGGAGCTACATATTCTTCATATGCTTCTTCATGGTATCACTTTTTGGATCTCTTGAGAGATACTTCTTCATAAAATAAGACATCTCTACTAATTTCCATGTGATGGAATCCTTGAATGTATATTTTGAAGGCTTTGGAGACTTCACAGTATCCAAAAAATAATTCCTTCTTCCCAGAATGGTCGAACTTGGTCATTAGAGGAAATTTTAACTCAAAATGGGCCTTTTAGCTTTAACTCAAATTCCATTTCATCATGTGTTAGCCAATGAAATTGATTTAAATTTGAAATACCGTATAGGTATTAAACACTTTTTTAATATAAATTTGGGGATAGGTATCATAAAAAAAGACGTTTTTTGTTTGTATTTTCAACATATCTCCCCTTGTTTTTACTCAAATTTCGATTGGGAGAGCTCATTGGATGTGGAATTAAATTTTGCATCCAACGAGTACCCACCTAGCATACTTTTGATGGACCCCGCTACCCCAGAAACAAGAAATACCTGAAAAAATGTGATGATGACATCATCATCACATTTTTTCAGGTATTTCTTGTTTCTGGGGTAGTGGGGTCCGTCAAAAGTATGGCAGGTGGGTAATTGTTGGATGTGGAATTTAATTCCACATCCAACGAGCTCTCCTAATCGAAATTTGAGTAAAAACACAGGGAGATATGTCGAAAATACAAACAAAAAAGTAGTTTTTTTCTTTTCTTTATCCAAAATTAATAAATATTATTTTATTATTTTAACTATTATTTTATTAAATTTTTTTAGGAGGCCCATTTTGAGTTGAAATTTCCTCTAATGTCTCTTTTCTTTTGGTATGTGAAAATATACTAGGAAACCAAATATCTCAAGGTCGCTCACTTCAGGCTTCTTTCCTGCGAAAATTTCTTCTAGAGTCTTGAATCGAAGAGCACTATGGGATAATCTAGTATGTACATAAACTTCCTTCCTTGCTTCTTCAAACCATAGATGCATTGGAAGATCTTGATCATGAATAATTGTCTTCATTACTTCCATAATGGTCCTATTCTTTCTTTCTGGAACACCATTATGTTGAGGATTGTAGGGAGTGCTTATTTCCATCTTGATTCCATCGTCTTTAAAAAAGGATTCAAATATTTTGAAGTATAACCTCCCCCATTATTTTTTATGAGTGTCATGATTCTTATTTCTGTATGATTCTCTATCAATGCTTTGGGTTCCTTTAATTTTCCAAATACTTCATTCTTTGTTTTCAAGAAATATATCCATGTTTTCCTGAATAGTCATCAATAAATGTAACATAATATTCATAACCACTTAAATATGTTGAGGGTATTGGAACACACACATCTAAATGGATTAATTCCAATGTACCTTTAGTCTTTATCTCACTCTTTGAAAATGTATTCTTAATATTCTTTCCTTTTGTAGATCCTTTGCAAATTCCTTTGTGATCGATCTTCAAATATGTTAAACATGTCACTACTTTTCTCATATGGGGTAGTGCTTTGTATTTGATGTGAGCAAGCCTACTATGCCATAATTCAGCTGGGATAGTGCTCTCATGAACAAGGGTTGTTTCTAAATGTCCCTTGAGTTTATATAATCCTCCTTCTTCTTCACCAATGACAACTACATCTTCAATTGATTTTCCTTTGGGCCACATAAGTACTTTTTGATATATGAATGCAACCCTATATCCTTTCTTACCTAATGTTGAGATAGAAAGTAAGTTCTTCTTCAAACTTGGTACATATAATAATTCCTTGATATTCATGGGGGTTCCAGAATCAAGTTTGTATATTGCTTCACCAATTGCTTTGATAGGGTATTGATAGTCATCTCCTAATGATACCTTATAAGGAGAGTTATTATCTTCAAGTTTTGATGAAGTTTTCTTTTTCCTATCATGTGCTTTGAAGCACCATTATCAATGAGACATGTATCTTCTCCAGGTATCATAGACCCAGGGAGTGCTGATAATAATACATGCACTTTTGCATCTTCTTCTTTTTCGTGTTTTCATCAAGGTCCTTCTTCCTCTTCCTCTTCATATTCATCTTCAACTAGATGTATCTTAGCACTATTTTGGTTAATAGTTGAAATGACAAGGCCTAAGAAGAAATAATGGTATGGTATAAGAAATTTTGACAAAAAGGATGAAAAGGGGATAAATCCATGACCAAGGTCTTTATTCTCTAGAAAAAACTATGGGAATAACTTTCGAAAGAGGATAAAAATGAAAATTGTGCACCTGTGGGATGAGATAAAAATTTTGAATGGTTTAGATCATCAAGAAGAAATATCTATAGCCAACATGAAATACGCTCTCAGAATATAAAAGGTAGAAGTGAAATTGATGATCAGTGGAGGAGTTTAAAAAGCAGCCTAGGTCTATGGTGAAGGGAAAAGATAAAATAAATATGCAACAAAAATTAAATCCCCTCACGAAATCTGCATGGCAGAAATAATTCTCATAATCAGTGGAAAGGTTTAAAGGCCCAGTTTAATCTACGAGGAATATTTGAATATAAAAATATCTATGGTCCAGGAGGATTTCGCTGTCGAAAGATTTACGAATAAATTCAAGTTGAGAATTAGTGGAATGATTTAAAGTTCAATAGTAATCGACGATGGAGATCGATGGATGGCGAGATCAAAGTTGGAGATCGGCTCCGCTAGGAGAACATGCACACTAGATGTTTAGTTGGAGTGTGGCAAAATTGATTAAAGGAGGCATCGATCAATGGTTAGGATTCAAATAATATTAGATCAACAAATTTTATATAATCTAGTGATAGAAGTTACACAATGTTTTACACTTTATATGGAGAGCAGGAAGTAAAAAAGAGGATTATGTTGGTGATAGGATCTATGGGGGCACATGAATATCTGGTAGATCTATGATGGCGCATGAAGATATGGTAGATCTATGGTGGTAGGAAGGTCAGTTGTGGGAAATTGCAAAGACGATAAGTAATAGGGTGCATAGCGAAATAGGTAAAGTAAAATGTTAACAAACAATCAAGATTGACAGTATAGAATGGAGGTAAGCTAAATATATGGAAATAGATGAATTATCTTGTGAGAAGTACATGAAAGTTAGCATATTATTCTACTAATGGAAAAATAAAAACTGCTCCTTTTCCCTAAAACCATTATGGAGAACATTATAAAAGGTAAAGGGAATGTGGTTGAATATTATTTGTGTTTTTGCATTGGAAGAAGAAGCATTGTTCTATGAGTACAAATCCAGGTCGGTCAGATACCTATCTAGTTGTTATCTTTTTAGGTAGGTCATGTTTTGTCCCACCTGTTAGTATTTATCCATTGATATTGGAGGAGAATTCAAGGCCTAGGCCCCGGAATTTCATAAAATTGATGAATTTTTAGAGGACAAGGTGTTAGCACTCAAAATGTACCTCTGATTGTAAAATGGTAATCTCAAGGTAACCACAAAACCAAGATTTAGGAAATAAAGTTGGATTCTTTCTTTCCAGAGAGGGATCTCTCAATGATTTTTTAAAGAAGGCCAAATAAATGAAGACGAAAAATAATTCATATTGTTGTTGTTGTTGGTTAAAACAAGGAATGTACGCATTGTGCAATGGAGTCAAAATAAATATATATCAATCACAGTGCTATTGCATGGAAATTTATAACAGAGGAAAGGTAGCCATCTAGTCACAATAAAAATGCTTTGTTCTGGTGAAATAGAATAAATGAGGAACAGTCCATTAACATGGCCATCTAACAAGGATGAATCTAGTGTTAAATTTAGTGGAAAAGGTTTTGTGAACACTAGTACAAAATGAGGAATTAGCTACTAGGTGACTAAAAAGTCTAGTCACCATAGGTTTTCCAAGTGATTTACTACTAAATATGAGCAATTTTGATTGACTCAACTATAAACGACTAAAATTAATGACTAATTTAGTCACAAGTTAACAAATATGACTAGATAATAAGTGACTGAGTTAAAAATGACTAAAATAAATGACTAATTTAGTCACGACATAAAAAATGACTAGCTAGAAGAATATGAATTAGTCGTTTATGTTAGTCATTTTTAATTATGTCATGGAAAATTGCAAATTTGGCAATGAAGTGTAATTTTTGTAAGTTGTCTACCTTCTATTAGTAATATTAGTTCCATGCACCTCGATCTTCAGAGATCCAACAAAGCAATTGCATGAACTTTTAGCCTTTTTGGCGAATCAAAGGTCATGATAATTGATTGGGCCAGAGGTCTCACCAAGTTGTAGTCACTAAGTTATATATGATTGTTGGTTGAAAAGGATTGGGCTCCTAAAGAATTGTTTTCTTTCTTTATCCTTCAGGCACCTGTACAGGGAGTTCAATTCTGACATAGACCTACGGTGTTGAATACTTAGGCTAAGAGGACTAGATTTACAAGTAATTTGTCTGAATCTAAGAAGATGATTGAAGACACATCTAAGAAGAGTAAATGGAATTGGAATTCAGGAAATTCTAAACATGGTGATGAGATTGGTGTCGATGGACAGAAATTGAAACTGACAAATATTGGTATTGAGCTTCACGTTGGGTCTCCACTGCCTTCAGAATGACATCAATGTTTAGACCTTCAGGTTTGTTCTGTGTTTTTCTTGATTATCTATTGTGTTTTTTTTTCTATTCATGTTTTTTTTCTTTGTTGTGGATGTGGTGGAGATGAAATGGCTAGATCATAATTCCCTTACAGTAACAGAGGAATGCTACACCTGCAGATGCACTATAATAGGCCATAATTAGGATCAAATCTATTATTGGATATCCTATGATTTTCACAAGTTGCAGCCCCGAAAATAGGTCAGAACTGCCCAGGTTCATAATAATATTGCTATGTTTACAGATAAAACTCAGGAACTAGCAATTCAAGGGTTGGTAGACCAAAAATGTTGTGTATAGGATTTCAGACTAAAGGTTATAATATCTAATAATTTCCTTGCTTCAAGGTTCAAGGGAGGGACCTGGACTCTTTACTTTCCCTACGGGACCCCTTCTAGAAACACGTACGAGAGGAGTTGTGCAAGTATTAATTACTTGTTGTTGCACCTCTTTTTTTGTAGTAAAGTATATTGCTTTCCCAAATACTAAAACTGTGTAATCTGCTTAATATTGTTATATTTGTAAGATTCATGAGTAGCCCCCAGGAATTGTAAGAATCATTAATTAACTTTGGGGATTACAACAATCTCATATGGAAATAAGCCTTCCATTACTCGAAGAATCCAACCTTTTAACATACTAATTCAGAATATATACAAAAGGAGAAGGAAACTAAATATAGAATTAGAAAGTTAATTCCTAAATTTATGCTAACAATTTGACAGCTTCACAAGATATCCTAAATGAATTCAACTGCATTCTATCCTATTTCTAACTTAACTCTTCCATTGATAGAAAAGCTAACTCAATTCTTTCCAGAACTAGTTCACTAAATTGATTACCACTAACCTAAACATATGGAGAATATTCAATTAAGGGAAACCCACTCCCTTTTGTAAAATTTAGAATCTTAATTTTCTAATGGCCACATTGCAATTTAAGAGTGATTCCCCTGCATCATTTATCCTTATTAAAAGATCTAGAGTAACCTTGGAATGCAACATTACAACTTTGGGAGAAGACCTTCCCCGTCACATGTGAATCCTCCTTCTGACTTGACCTCATTTCCTCCTCAAGATTCCTCCTCTCCAGTGATTGAGATTATTCCTCTCCCTCACAATCCTGTCATTGCTCGTCCCCTGAACATTCAACCACCCTTTCCTCACTCAGATGTTCCTGCTCTTGACTCAACTGTGGATTTCCCCCCTCTTTCTCATGATCCTCCTCCATGTGGTCTTATCCCCTCCCGCCCCCAGCTCTACCTCTTCCCCCTCCTTTTCTGACCCCACCCTCAAAAAATCCCTCCCTATTTTCACTGCCACTTCCCCCTCTTCCCCCTCCACCCTACATATAAACTCCATTAGGTTTGCTAATGTGACTGTGAGGAAGCCTCCCAAAGGGAAACAGAGCTTAAAGGCAGAACTTTCCTCTGCTTCTCCCCCTTACATCCCACTATCTGTTCGTATCGAGGAAGCTGACAGAGGCTTCTCTTCCAGGGGACTTAGAGCTTTGACCCCCCCAAGAGAGTTTACTAGATGATGATTCTCTCCCTTAACTCACGGGATCTAGGAGGACGGACCAAATCTCTCATCCTTCGAGCTCTTTTTAGTTCTCTTAAACCTGATATTATTCTGTTACAAGAAACTATGTGTAGTGATTCTCCTGCTCTTATCACCTTCTCTAAATTACTCCCCTCCTGGGAGTACTATGCTATCAGTGCGAAGGGGCTTTTGGGAGGTCTTCTCTCAGCTTGGAATCCTTCGATGGTCAATTGTAAGGCTTATCATACATGTGCGGGTATTCTGCTCCAGGCCTCTATTCGGGGGATTCCAGCTATCCCTCTCAACATCCTGAATGTTTATGGTCCTTATAGGGACCGTGAAATTTTCTGGGACAATGCTCTCAGAGGGGGCATTCTCAACTTACCGCATCTGGTGATTGGAGGGGACCTAAATATTATCCTTCGTTCTTCTGAAGTCAGGGGAGTCAAAGCCTCTTTGGACCCACTATTTAACCACTTCCTATATCTCTTTGAGTCTATAGGTTTGGTGGATGTGGCTCCAAGTGAGTCTGGGCCTACTTGGCGCAATGGCAGAGCTGGAAGTGAAGGTATCAGCAAGCGTTTAGATAGGTTCCTTATCTCAAATTCTCTGATTCCCTCTCTGGGAGCCTGTAAGACCTGGATTAAGTGCTTGGATCTCTCTGACCACTTCCCCATTGTTTTCGAGTGGAATACCTGGAAGGGGTCCCATGATTACCATTTCAAATTTAATCGATCTTGGCTTGAGGATATGGAATTTATTGCTTGGTTCATGCGAGAGTGGGCTTCTTCTTTCAATCCAGATTCTATAGATGACATTGAATATCTTTGCCTCTCTTTGAGAAAGCTCAAATCTGCCACTAAAAGGTGGACCAAAGAAAAATTTGACAGTCTAGTATTGGAATCCACCAACCTGGAATTAGCTATAGAATCCATCCTTGCTGGTCCTACTAAGGGCATTCTCTCTTCAGAGCAGATTGTCTCCCTGTCACTTTTGAATGCTGAGAGACATAGAATCCTACAACATTTCCTTCTCACATGGCAGCTGAAAAGTAGAATTAAATAGGCTTCTCAGGGTGATTCGAATGCAAAGTTTTTTCATGCTGTGGCCTCGGGGAGAAGGGATCGAAGACCATGATGGGCTTTTGGTTGAGAATGAGGCCTCCCTAAAGGAAATGGGTAAAGATTTCTTTGCAAATATTTACAAAGATGAGGGTTCTACTAGCCTTGATCAACAACTTAAAGTTATCTCGCTCTTTCCCAGATTTATCCCCTCTGAGCAGTCATCTCTCCTCTCAAAGCCAGTGAGTCCCCCGGTCCTGACGGTTGGCCTGTTGAATTCTACTTACATTTCTTTGATCTCCTGAGCCCTATTCTTCTCAAGGTTATTGACCAGACAAGGGTTTTGGGGTTTTTCCCCCCTTCTTTGAACTTGAATTTCCTGGCCCTTATCCCTAAGAAAGACAAACCCCGTACCTTTGTCGATTTCTGACCCATTTCTTTATGCAACCTGTTCTATAAACTTATTGCTAAAATTATTGCAGGGAGGCTCAATCCCTTCTTGGATTTGGGTATCTCTCGGGAACAATTTGTCTTCTTTAAGGATCGTCAAATCTCTGAGCCTATTGTTATTGTTCAGGAGGATCTTCACTCCATCAAGACTAAGAATCTTTGTGCCTTCGTTCTAAAGCTTGACCTCACCAAGGCATTTGACCATGTGGATTGGTCCTATGTCAGACTCATCCTGATCCAAATTGATATTCCCCTTCTTACTGTTAATTGGATTATGGCTTGTATCACTTCAGTCAATTTCGCGGTCCTAGTTAATGGAACCCCCTCTCCCTTTTTCACTGCTTCGCGAGGTATTCGTCAAGGCTATCCTTTATCCCCCCTCCTCTTTATTCTTGTTATAGAGGGTTTTAGTCTTCTTATTCGGGATGCCAGGAACAATGGTCTCATTAGAGGCATTCAAATATCTCTATCTCTTTCCCTCTCGCACCTTCTCTTCCTGGATGATGTTATCTTGATGGGCTCAGGTACTCTCCTTGATTGGTCGGCCTTTGAAGTAATTCTGGAAACTTTCAGCAAGGCCTCTGGTATGAAAATCAATGTTGAAAAGTCTTGTCTTCTCTACTGTAGTATGGACAATGCAGTACAAAACACTTTTGCTAGTTCTATGCCCTACAGAATGTTACCTATTCATTCTGGTTTCACTTACCTGGGTTATTTTCTAAAACCTCTTGGGTATCGTGTTAATGACTGGATTTGGCTTCTCCAAAAATTTGAAAAGCGCATTAGTAACTGGACCTTCCAGTATCTTTCCCTGGGAGGCAGAATAGTTCTAGTGCAATCTGTCCTTTCTAGCATTCCTGTTTATTGGATAGGATTTTATCCTATCCCTGCCACCATCTTGCAGAATCTCAGAAGTATCATGTTTAACTTTCTCTGGGGGTCCTCTGATAAAAACAAAAAGTTTCATTTAGCAAGCTGGAATGACCTGTCATGGCCGAAGGAATGTGGGGGTTGGGGTATCAAGAACCTTCATTGGTTCAGTATTTCCCTTCGTCTCAAAAATTTATGGAGGGTTCTTCATTCAAATGGTTTGTGGACACAGGTCCTTCTCTCTAAATATATTAAATGCTCCATTGTGGTTGAATGGCTTAGGAATAATAATTTTACCACGCGCTGTGCTTCAGCTATTTGGAGAGGCTTTGTTCAGACCCTCCCTTGGATGGGCTTACATTTGGCATGGCAGGTGGGAAATGGTGAAAATATTCTCTTAGGTATCGATCCTATCGTTGGTTTTCGATCCTCCTATAGTCTCCCTGAAGATCTGCGGTCTTACCTGGAAGACCTGAATATTTGCTAATACGCTGTCTTCGAGGTGCTATTGGTATACTTCAGAAGATTTGGATCTTGGTGGATCTTACTCTACTATCTGGAATAATTACAATGAAATTCTTATTGGAGTGGGTATTCGCCTCTCTAACAGTTCAGATGATCTTGTTTGGACCTATAAAAAGAATGTTGGTTCTATCACAGCTAAGGCAGTTTATGATTGCATTGTATTTTCACACTCTCCTCTGGCTCCTAGTCCCGCAGAGTCCTCTCTATGGAATAGAGCCCTTCCCAACAAGATCTCTTGCTTTATTTGGCTCTCTATTCGGAATAGGATTCTCACCTAGGAGAATCTCCAGAAAAGGGGCTATCATGGCCCTAGGATTTGTGTTCTCTGCTGCGAGGATGAAGAGACTGTTGAGCACTTATTTAACAATTGCCGTGTATGGAGGATGGTTGCTATTCATGTTTGTGATATCTTAAATCTCACAGCTTTTGCTCCCTTTGCTTCGATTGGGGAGATTATCAAAATCTGGAATGAAATCATGCCTAAGAACTCACCCTTTCACACTCTCCCTTTCCACATGATGTAGATCTTCTGGAAAAAAATAATAAAAAATAATTTATTATAAACATAATTTATTTCCACTATAAACATAATTTATGAAAGAAAAAAAATACATTATCCAAATTAAATATCATATACCATATACTCAAAAAAATACCATATACCTAAAAAAACTAAAAAAAATACCATTATCCAAATTAAATAATAAAAATAAAAAAATATATATGAAAACACACAAATATTTTATTTTCATGGTTCGTCGAACGGTCTTGACCCAGCAGTAACGGCATTCCGATTTTCCTTACCATCCTTCAATTCCGACAATTTAGATTGCTGCTCAACCTGCTACTTCTTGTCAAATGGCCTAACCGTTCGCGCCAAACATTGGAGGGTTTGCGCCAAACATTGGAGTGTTTGCGCCGTTTTGGATATGGATATTGGTCATATCCGTTGAGGAGTTTTGGATCGATATTAACCATGGTTGATTTCACAATTTCTCTATTTAATTTCCATAGCTTCCATGGATAAAGTAGCATTGGAGAGAACCTGGAGACTTTTGAAGAGGTGGGCCGCGAATTCTGCACCTCTGGCGTCAACACCACCTTCTTTGCTTACAAAATCCCTAGTAAGTACTGTGAAATGATAAATTTTTAGTGAATGTTGGATAAAAACCCTATCCGGCCCCTCACCAGAGAATTTCCATCCATCATGATTTTGGAGAATTAAATTTTTAGTGAGTAAATAGCCCTGACCTTCCAGCACTAGGCTCTTTCTGTTGTGCCCTCGGTATCCTCACTAAGCTCTGGATAGACCTCTGCCAGCATTTAAAAAGGGATCTATCTGCACTTTAGGGTATTGTTCGCCCCCTTTCTAGCCACAAGGGCTGCCCTTACAGTGGCAGCACACCCTATACAGTGTCTGCCCTGCCATTTTCCATCGTTTAATCCTCTAACCCTGCGCAACAAGCATAGTAACATTCGTTAGAAGGTTACTTTTTATTGGTTTTATTTGTTACTGAATGTAAGATTGCTACTACCCCTGTTTGCAGGCATATATATTAGGCTATATAAACACTACACTGTAATCTTGGTTTCAAAAGTTAATTTTGATGGTTAGCTAGTGTTGTAACACAAGAAGGACTGATTTAAACCTTATTTGGAAATTTGTATCAGACTGTATGTAATGGTGTTATCTTGGACATAATCATAGTTTACACTCTGAATATTACATATGCTTTCTAATACTCTATGGCTGATGGTAAACAATCACTTAAATATTTTGTTTAAGAATATATTTGCAAGTATACATACTGATTTGTTTTTCCTAAACTAGACAGTCACATAATTAGTTCAAGTTCATACTATACACTGTTGTATGCACAGAGTGGTGAGTGTGTTTGAAATGATAAAACCAATGTATGTACTTATGCTTAAATAGTGAAATGATAAATTTTTATTGAATGTTGGATAAAAACCCTATCCGGCCCCTCACCAGAGAGTTTCCATCCATCATGATTTTGGAGAATTAAATTTTTAGTGAGTAAACAGCCCTGACCTTCCAGCACTAGGATCTTTCTGTTGTGCCCTCGGTATCCTCACTAAGCTCTAGATAAACCTCTGCCAACATTTAAAAAGGAATCTATCTGCACTTTAGGGTATTGTTCGCCCCCTTTCTAGCCACAAGGGATACCCTTACAGTGGTAGCACACCCTATACAGTGTCTGCCCTACCATTTTCCCATCATTTCAATCCTCTAACCCTGCGCAACAAGCATAGTAACATTCGTTAGAAGGTTACTTTTTATTGGTTTTATTTGTTACTGAATGTAAGACTACTACTACCCCTGTTTGCAGGCATATATATTACACTATATAAACACTACACTGTAATCTTGGTTTCAAAAGTTAATTTTGATGGTTAGCTAGTGTTGTAACACAAGAAGGACTGATTTAAACCTTATTTGCAAATTTATATCAGACTGTATGTAATGGTGTTATCTTGGACATAATCATAGTTTACACTCTGAATGTTACGTATGATTTCTAATACTCTATGGCTGATGGTAAATGATCACTTAAAGATTTTGTTTAAGAACCTATTTGCAAGTATACATACTGATTTGTTTTTCCTAAACTAGACAGTCACATACTGAATTTTTTACTTTTCTATCATGATCGATACAGGTCTTCCAGAGCTCATGGGAAGCAACTAGAAGCATGTGGATAGCCTTGAAGTATCTTGAAATATGGAGACCATCTCTTTACATGTACATATCATTAGCTGTAATCCTAAATATTTATGAAGGGAAATTTTACTGGTATACAGATCGCACAGCAGGCCCAGCATTTTCTCAGGTAAGGAATTACTTTGACTAATGTTAACAAAATTTTCTGCAGGGTTGTCATTCCTAAATCACATACTCTATAGGAGAATAAATAGGCTTTCCTAGGGATTGCACAATGGCAAGCTCTGTTTCAATTTGTTCTTTCTTCAATTTCCTTTTTCCATTTTCCATTTGATATGCAGGAATTTATGGGTATAATCTTGGCTATTGCTGCAATTGGATCACTTCTTGGAGTTCTAGTTTATCAGAAAATCTTGAAGGATTATTCGTTCCGCGGCTTGCTCTTTTGGGCTCAGTTGCTTTATGGCATCTCAGGAATGCTAGACTTGATTATGGTGTTACGTTTAAATGTAAAACTGGGCATCCCTGACTACTTGTTTGCTATATTGGATGAGAGCTCTATGCACGTTATCAACAAGATCAAATGGATGCCCATGCTGGTACTTAGTGCAAAGATTTGTCCTTCTGGCATAGAAGGCACATTTTTCGCTTTGATCATTTCCATTGAAAACATTGGGGTTCTCTCATCTTCTTGGGGTGGGGGTCTGCTGCTTCATCTTCTTAATGTAACTCATGCAGACTTCAGAAACCTCTAGTTGGTAGTTCTGATCAGGAACATTATGAGGGTTTCACCATTGGTAATGCTATTTCTAGTGCCCAAAAGCAACAAGTCATCCACCCTTCTTCCTTCAGAACTGATTCATCCATTAGAAGATGCCAATACTAATGAGGAGGAGACTATCCAATTAGTCTCCACAGTTAAGAGCAGTCAAGTATAGGTTCTGTTGACTACCCAAACACAGATACACTTTCTTAATCTCATTTTCTATCATCATTGCCTCTTCTTTCTTCTTTCTTCTCTCAGATATACTATATTTGATCTCCTTAAACAATGAAAGCCAAGGTTGTCTGCAAAATAAAATGCTTGGTTTAGCTATTGATGCAGCATGCTACTTTGGTGTATAATTGCTAATATCCAGGTCTCTTGGAAAATTGTTGTAACATCTGCTAGGGTATAGTTATAAGTACCTCCTAAGATAATTGATTGGATAAAATCACTCCCTTTGTAGAATCATGGGAGAAAGGATCAATTCCTGTTTCTGTACCATAAACATAAGAGACAGTTCCAAGCGTGCATTTATATCTAAAGGCAGGGAGGTCAAACTTTTAATAGTCAAGGTAGATATTGGCATCATAAAACTTATCACCTCATCTTATTGATATCTCTGAAGCCATGGTGAAAACATGGGTGCATAACAAACAACCCAACAAAGATGGAGTTACATTTGAGCCATCAACTTTGCCAATTCAAAAGAAAATAATTCATAAGAACTTATGACAGAGCTTAGTTGATTACAGAATGAGCTTATAAGCTTGTGCCAGACAGCCCACTATTGAGCAATTTTTTTTCATCATTAGTATATGATGCTTCTTTAAACTAGAAACTTATTTATGGTGTAATCAATGATGTAAGTAGTCAAAGTTATGGGAGCATTCCTATATTTTGTTTGTTTTGCTTCTAGTTATAAATACTTGCATATTTTTGGCGTGTTTCTTCATGAATACGTGTTCACTGGAGAAATATGTCATACCAAATTTTTGCTGCAGAATGCAACTAGAATCAGAGCAGGCACATATAGATACAAATTGTGTGTGTGTGTGTGTACTTACAGTCTACATAACTTTAACTCAGGCTATAGTCCAGGATAATTTTTCATTAGCTGAAATTGATTGTTATAACAGTTGTATGGTGGACACAGGAGCACATTTTGCCAGTGAAAATAAGTTGCATGTGCACACTCTCCAAATTGAGAGTAAATAAGTTGCATGTGCACACTCTCCAAATGGAGAGTAAATAAGTTACATGAGCACACTTGGCAGGCTGTGAGGAAAGTGGTTGCATGGAAATAAGATAGGATTTGATAGCTATTTTTGTAACTATATTGAACATAGGTTGGATGAGATGAAATAATTAGAACTTAATGTTGTACTAGAGAACAAATAGAGTATAAAAATAGAGAATTCCAAGTTGGGGAAAACTTTATCAACAGTTATAAGTAGCTGATTTATGATAGGAAATCAATGGGAGGTTTAGATGGGTTGGGGCTGCTAGTTGTAAGGGAATACCTCCTCTATTTTTATTCTGTTTATAGTAGGATTGATTTTTAATTGGAGTCATGGTTACCTTCTATATAATGACAGTTGATAGTATGATCTATGCCATGGTAATTTGAATATTTTTTAGGCTACTATTTTGCCTTGCATCAATTGGTATCAGAGTAAGGCTAATTTTTGGAAGCTTGTGGTCATAAATTGTTGAGGGCACTGATGAGTCATATTATCTGAGGACAATTATGTGGAATTTTGTAGACAATTAAGTAGAGATTGTGTATGTCAAGATTTTGAAGTTGAAGTTGTAGTAGACGGGTAGGAAACTCTTTGAATTTCCTGTGTCATAGGATCATGTGTGACTGTTATGGGGGATGTATGAGAGGTAAGATGCAGCTCCCTCTATATTGGATTGAGGTTGAATCTTTGTGAAAGGAATGTGTATGAGAAAAATAAGTGTGAGATGATTTTCATTTCCCTCTGATGATTTCTGAATTAAAAGGGGTGAAATGCTTGCTAATATAGCTCCCTTTGTATTTCCTTGGGATTGAAGATTTTTTAGGCTACTACGTTGCCTTGCATCAATCGGTATTAGAGTAAGGCTAATTTTTGGAAGCTTGTGGTCATAAATTGTTAAGGGCACTGATGAGTCATATTATCTAAGGAAAATTATGTCGAGTTTTGTAGAGAATAAAGCAGAGATTGTGTATGTCAAGATTTTGAAGTTGAAGTTGTTGTAGACGGGTAGGAAACTCTTTGAATTTACCATGTCATAGGATCATGTGTGACTGTTATGAGGGATGTTTGAGAGGTAAGATGCAGCTCCCTCTATATTGGATTGAGATTGAATCTCTATGAAAGGAATGTGTATGAGAAAAAGAAGTGTGAGATGCTTTTCATTTCCCTCTGATGATTTTTGAATTAAGAGGGGTGAAATGCTTGCTAATATAGCTCCCTTTGTATTGCCTTGGGATTGAATCTGTGTGAAAGTGATGTGTATGAGAAAAGGAAAGGCGAGTTTCTTTTCATTTCCTTCAGTGAATATTTCTGAATTATGTGAGGGGTGAGATACTCCATTTTAGCTCCCTCAAAATTATGTAAGACAATTTGAGTAAAAGTCGGTGAAATTTATTTGACTGTTGAAACTTGAGTCATTGCTTATGCTTCCTCCAAAGGAAGCTATGTGCACTGATCATGTCCATGATGTTAAATTTTTGAAAGAGTCAAACCAAAGAAGTATTTGTCCATTTATAATATTTTTGCATGTGCTTGACTAATTCTGTTCATACATATCCTAGGTAACTGTAATTGATGGATGTACATAGTGCTGATATGTAGTAATCCTGGCTTGGTTTGGAGCAAAATGGGTCATAGCATCTCAACTGAATGGAAATTTAGTTTTGACATTGAAGAATCATGCAAAAAAGAGTAAACAGAGCTCTGTAATTGAATCCTCCTTAGATTCCTCCTTGGCCCTTATTTTGGCCTCCTCTATAGCTTGCATTTGTTGTTGCTTCAACTAATCTTTGGCTTCAAAAACATTTTTCTCTAAATCTTCTCTTCTGGTGGAATCAACCTTTGTTTTTGCCTTTATTTTCTCCATGTCATTTCCAAATGATACTTTTCTGACTTCCACTATTATTTTCATGTTAGCTTCTTAAATTGTATGCAACATTCTTCTTTGATTGTCATTTTCCATATTACTCAATACTTCATTTTATGTGAAAGCTCCTTAAAAAATTTCATCATGAGGATTGGGCTCATGTCTATACATTATAGCCAAGCTGGTTGATTTGAAATGTTCTTCAATAAATTTTATGTGATCGTGTCTCTTTAGGGTCTCTACACTAATCAGCAAATTGATCACTTTCTATTTTTAGATTCTGAGGATATATTTCTTGTTTTTAACTTCACAGGTTGGGTTCCGAATTGAACACCCACAAGAAGCCATAAATAAAATACAGGTGAGTCATAAAGAGCAGATTGAATTTTCTGAAGAATTTCAGGGCAGTGTCTCAATTAATATCTATTTTTAATTTATTTTTTTCATTAAGAGGCCATGCATGTGTTCTAGGGAATGACAAATAAAGCTCAGTTAGATATTATCTATATGAATGAGTCATCTAATAACAATGAGAATGCACCCAGGATCCTTCGAAAATAATGTTTGTGGTTGTGGTTGTTTATAAAATAGCTATTCGGATTATATTTCTGCCCTATTAGTACTGATGATGAGGATATCATCCAATTTTGTATTGTTTCTTTTAAAACCCTCACCTATGGCGTTATATTCCAAAATCACAAGGTGAATATCTAAGAATAACTCAGAGAGGTTACCCACAACAATGTACATGCATAGGTAGAAGACTAGGTTTCCACTCTCATCCCATTTTGGGAAAAGGATTATAGGAACAAACTGCATCTAATATGTAATATAACATGTAAAAACTCTGGTTTTTGTATCCTTATACCTTTTTAATGGCCCTAGTGAAGCACATTAGATTGACATACAAGATGCTCACCCAATTGAAATCATGCCATGTGTCTACTACACGTGCTTTGATTTGTGCTGCTGGTAACATTACCACAACTTGTTGTGCCTGGAGATTGGTGTCACCATTTGTCTGCAGCAGCATCTTGACCTTCGCTTCGGTGTTCCATATATTTGTAGCTTAATGTTTCCTTGGTGTCGAAATCTGTCTATCATTTCAAGCTACTGTTTATGGTATCCATAACCACTGATCTGCATTGCATTCACCATATCTACAGTGTGCCCACGTCTTGTTTTAGGCACCCACTGTGCTAGTGAAAATTTTGTGGCATTTTTCTGCCTGCAAAAACTGCCCATATTCTGTCTTTGATATTTTTGATGTGTTGTTAGTTTGCAAACTTTCTAGATTTGTGGGTATCATCCTTATTTTACATGAGCTTCATTCTCCATGGTTTCCATTAGAGGAAGCACAATTGAATCCTGCTTGGTTGTATCTTCCATCTGGGCCCTTGTTCACATTGATATCTCAGTTGACAATACGGGCATCTGGGCACTGCAGTCTGATCTATCTCTCCTTTCCATTTTCTCCACTACAGGGTGTTTTTGTCATGTCTAAGATATGGAAATGAAAACATTTCAATGACCCTGCTTGGCACTGGGAGGTCCTCAAAATAGCAAACATAAAACACAAGTCAACAACAAAAGGTAAATAATCCCAATGATAAAATCAATAACATCAAATAATTCCAAGGCCTCTGATATCTTCAGAAAGTGAATAATAGGCCAATTTGAGAATGAGGCAACCATCTACAGTGTTATTCAGAGAATGAGGCAATGCCGCACCACTGATAGCCAACTGATAATTTACTTCATCTGCTTTAATCTGCTTTTCTAGATATGCTCTCAAAACAAAATATACAGAATTCATATAATTAAGTACAGCATCTACATGCATGAACTAAAAAACCAATTCCCTTGCAAGAAAATAATGCTTTCCCTTGCAAGTTCTGCTATAAAATAAGGGGGCGCCATGCTACCAAAGAAAATGGGCATTTGTTGATATATTCTTGAAATGCAAGCCTGACCTTCATTCCTTCATATACAATGTACATAAATGGCTTTCTTGCAGAAAG
>LPNX010661039.1:466825-483035 GCA_001517045.1 Pseudotsuga menziesii
CGAACGAGCTCTCCCGATCGAAATTTGAGTAAACGCACAATGAGATATGTCGAAAATACGAACAAAAAAAGTAGTTTTTTTTAATGACAAATATGTCAATTCAACCATTATGGTTGACTTATTTTATTGAAATTCTATTGGTTGTTGAATTCCAACTGACAAAAACTTATTTTGGCACGTTTTCTTATAAGGCCCATTTTAGACCCCAAATTTCCTCTAATGCAAGGGGAAAACATTATTTTCTTGCAAGGGCATTGGTTTTTCAGTTCATGCATGTAGATGCTGTACTTAATTCTATGAATTCTGTATATTTTGTTTTGAGAGCATATCTAGAAAAGCAGATTAAAGCAGATGAAGTAAATTATCAGTTGGCTATCAGTGGTGTGGCATTGCATCTTTCTCTGAATAACACTGTAGATGGTTGCATCATTCTCAAATTGGCCTATTCTTTACTTTTTGAAGATCTCAAAGGCCTTGGAATTATTTGATGGTATTGATTTTATCATTGGGATTATTTACCTTTTGTTGTTGACTTGTGTTTTATGTTTGCTATTTTGAGGACCTCCCAGTGCCAAGCAGGGTGATTGAAATGTTTTCATTTCCATATCTTAGACATGTTAATGTTATGTGTTTTTAATTTTTTCTTCACTTCTTTGACTTATTTTAAGTTTTGAAAGTTGAAAATAAGAGGGGCTTCATAGTACAGGACTTTGAGCTGATAGTTAGATGACTAATATTACTGTAGTGAGTGTCTTGTTAGTTACAGGAATTTTTATGATGTTGAAATGAATATATAAAGAAAAAGTGAGATTGCTTTTATTATGCTTTTGGTCTAAGTTAATAGCAATGTTAAGACATGGGTGCTATGGGAAGAATCCCTCCTGCGACAACTTCTTAAAGGGTGCTAGCTCAATGGTACAAGTCTAGAGACATAAACCTTTGGCCCTTGAATATCATCATTGTCAAGCAATAACAACTTCTTAAAGGGTGCTAGCTCAATGGTAGAGCGCCTGCCTAATTATAGGTAGGAGGTTGGTGGTTCGATTCCTCCGTGCCCTATCATAAATTTGTGACTACAAAAACGACTAAATTCACATATATACGACTATTAGTAGTTAATTTCTCGTATCTTAGTCGTATTTAGATTAGTCATTAATATGTTAACATCTAGTAGTTTATTTAGTCATATATTTGGTCATTAATGGTTGCAATCAGTGACTAAATCAGCGACTAAATCAATGATTAACTCAGTGACTAAATCAATGACTAAATCTATGACTAAATCAATGACTAAATCATTAACTATCAATGACTAAAACAATGACTAAATCATTGACTATCAATGACTAAATCATTGTCTATCAATGACCAAATCAATGACTAAATCAGTGACTACTAAGTCAAGCTATTAATGACTAGTGAAATACGACTAGCTATAAGATAGTGGTAATTTGCTACTATTAGTCACTGACCCAAAAATAGTCATTTATAGCCTGATTTTAGTCATTTTTTTAGTCATTAATTTCTCATTTTCTACTAGTGGAATATATGAAATCAATAGATAGAGCATATATGTATGAATTATGTACTACCAAAAACTCATTTCATACAAGAAAGAATACATTATGGATGTAAATAATAGGAAATACATTCACATGAGAAAGGGAAAACAAATTGTAACATAAACAACACATGAATATTTGCAAAATTCAATCTTTCATCTCTGTTATTTTATTAAATGTAGGTCTCAAATACAACGCTCAATTCTCATGGGTTCCAACCCTTTTTTAATTACAATAACTGGTTCTTATACAAATCGCTCCATGAGATGAAATAACAAACTGCTAAAAATAGGCATAACACATCTATCAATTACCTTTATTAAATACGAATTGTTTTTTGGAAATAAAGTAAATCTATAGCTAACTAATTCATTAGTAGTGTTTTGAGCTAAAAAATGGGCCTCAAAATAAAAATTGTACTATTAAAACTCACTTTATAAGAACCAATGGGATTGAATATGATGATGTCAACCACAAGGGTAAAATTTGTAAGAACAAATGGAGGGAAAAAAGAAAAACTATTTTTTCTTGTCGTATTGTTGGCATATCTCCTTATCGGTTCACCAAAAATTTGAGTTTGGAGACTTGTTGGATGTAGAATTTAATTCCACATCTAACCCTTACCCACATTGCATCCTTCTGAGGTACCTACGACACTCAAAAATTAAAAAAGAAGCATATTTCAATATTAAAATACATTTTTTTATTGAAATTTTTGTTTTTGGGTGTTGTGGGCACCTCATAAGTATGTAGTGTTGGTATGGTCTGGATGCAGATGGAAAATTAAAATACACATCCAACGAGTTCCAAAACTTGAAATTTGGGTGAACCAACAAGGATATATGTCAAAAAGACAACAACAAAAGGTAGTTTTTCTTTTTCCCCTCCAAAATTTAGAACTTTTATTTTATTATTAGAACTCTTATTTTATTATTTCCCTTATGAGGTTCATTTTAGACCTCAAAAATCCCCTAATGTATTCATAAACAAATATTCCATGATCTTCAAACAGGTAATGTATATCTTGATCTTCCATATTTCTCGAATGTTTTCCATTGATTTATAGATGGTAAGTCCAGGGTGAAAATTTCCTTTTATGGCACATGCAGCTCCATGTGGTCCCTATATGAGTGATATGGTAAACATACACACATGGCATTGAAATAAAATACCATTTCAAAGCCATCTGGAAACTTGTCCACGATTTTCTTCCTTGTAAGTGACTGTTGCATGTGGGAAAATTTGGTGTGGTCTGATCTGCATTCAAATAACCTGTCTAGATACTCTTTCTATGACAACATGCTACCTTTATCTTCCCAAAAGAAAGGTATTCCCTTATTAAATAAGGGATCAAACATGTCCATGAACAACTTCCCATGATGTGCCATGATATCTATGTTAGCTTGAACTGTATCCAAATGCTGATGTTTATTGACAACCTTCCTAGCCCAAGTTATAGTAGCTATTATATATTTAATATTAGTTGTCTTCAATTGTTCCTTTGTCAATGCATTTAGAAAATATATAGTGTTTTTGGCATAATCTATGGGATTTTTATTCATTCTTTCCTTCACTTATGCCACACTCTACTTTGTTGATTGTATTACCATTTATTTTTCCAGAATGTGATCCAGATAATGCCTCATTTTAGTTGCTTCTGATATGAGCGCATTCCAAATTATTTTTTATCTCCTTGTAATGGAAAATTCCTTGTAAATTGTTTCATTAGCTTATCATTTTTATTCTGTAATTCTTGACACTTTGCTTCCCAGAATTTTACTTATTGTCCTCTCTTCAAAGTTAGACTCTCCAAAAAAAATTCCTGGTTTCTTATCGTGAGAATCTCCAACTCCTTCAAACTAACTTGTGACATTGCCTGCACAAGAGATTTTTCACGAGATTCTATAGAAGGATGAGCTATTCTAATTTCAAGCTCCTTTTCTTTTTCTTGGAGCTTATTTTCCAGTTCTTCATATTTCCTCTTGAGATCCTTTTCACTTTCCACAAGAAGAGACATGTATTTTTCCCACTATTTTTCCTTCTCTACAAATTTCAATAGGTTTTCCTTGCAATCATTTAACTCACCATTCAATTTTTCTTTCTCCTTTTCAATCTCCGTTAGCTCAGAAGATTGTATCAACTTAGTGGAAGGAATATTTCACTTTTTGTTCAATAATTGGATGGCACTTTCCTTTTCATTTAACAATTTTTGTGTTGCATCCCCTTTGTCTGCTTGAATGTCAGTAACTAACAAGTTTGTTTGCAACTTTTTTATTTGTTGTTGGTGGGCCTTGTTTTCCACCTTTTCCTGCATGAGCTGATTTTCAATTTTTTTTTGCTAAATTGTAGTCTAGATACCTTAAACTTTTACTTCAGAAGATCAGTGTATATAATATCTCCATCTTGTTTGTGAAAACGGATCATGTCAGGAATGATAATATTTTCCAAACTCATCTTCATTTCAGCAACTGTATTCTTTGTTCCTATTTCCAAATTCAATGTATTTTGAGTATGATCCCTAACAACCACTAGGGATACATCCTTACTAGAAATATTCCTCATATATGCATATAATTTAATAGCTTTATATGAAGCCACCTCCTTATTATGTTTGTATTTATCAAATAGTTCATATATATTCTTGAATTGGGAGGTGGAATTAGTGGGTGTTTCGAAGAAGAAAAAATATTCTTTAACCTCAAATGTAGGTCCTTTCACCTTTATTTGCTTCTTCTTTTTATGCTTGACCTATGTTATTTGCACAAGCTGTCATTTTTCTTCAACCTTTTTCTTCCTAGGTGTTCTTGTGGTATATTCTTCCTCTGTTTCCATGGCATCAGCAAATTCTTTTTTATTTTTTTTCATAGAACAATTGGCTATTGGTGTAAATCTTTCTTCCGCTGGAACCATGCTTGAAGGGCTAAGTTGTAATGAGATCAATTATTTCAATGAATAAGGTGGAATCCTCTTGCATATCTACAACTTGTTGATCCTAGTTTTGTTATCATTTTCGGCTGATAATTTACATGTTTGGGATATGTTTTGTCACTTTTTGACATGTTTTCTGTCGTGCAGTTCACTATTCAGACCCAGGTACAATTATATTTTGGGTTTATGAAATTTTTTGTTCACTCTTGATATTTCATGATTTTATTAGTTAATTCGATGATATTTGATATATGTTTGATGTTTAATTCATTATTGCATACCATAGTCTTCAACAAGACAATGAAAAGATAATGCTTCCACCCTATATATGCATAAAGAATATCCAACTCACTGTCCATCTCACTATTCAGTCCACCGAGCTAGTTGTGCGTTGTTGATGGTAGATTCCTGGGTGTTAAAGTATGGAATGGTTTGCAGACTGTGTATTGTCCATGCGTATGGGTGATAGCATGATATTCATTCTAAAAGACTTGTCGGCGTCCTCCTCTGCTCGACAGCGTAACACCAATCCACGCTAAGAAGGATCCTCACTCCACATCATGCACCATGAAGATAAAGGAGGAAGAAGCACTATGTGTTGGATCTTGATCAGTTATTTGTAATAATGGTTGACTAAATTTAGAGAGAGGTCGACCACTAAAGGTTCGAATTTCTCACCTCTGTAAACGTTATATATATCAGCCTCTACGCGAGTGCTTAGCTATCCAGTTTATGCATGTAATCAGTCGCTGTTGAAAAACTCTGTAATATTGTTTCTCATTTTAATAGAAGTTATGCTCATGCTATATATGATCATGTTCGTGTAAAGTGTTTATAAATTCATCACTCTGATTGTTGGGAGGGCCCATCATCAACCAGAGATCTCATTCTTATGTGTATTTTCCTGTATCTCTTTCTTTGCATTAGCTTAACTTCATTTATAATTTATTATGCAATTTGGTTTTATACAATTACTTGTTTACAGTAGCATATATTACCTTATAATGATTTTTTGTTAAAGTAGTTTCATATCCATAGATAATTAACCAATTGTGCACTTAGCTTTGCTTTCAGTTTGTTTTCCAGCTTTCCTTTCAGCTTTATGTTTGGTTTCATTGTTGCAATTAAATAGAATTTAGTTAGTTTAATTATGTAGGTTTAGTTTTGTTATAGTTATGTTTGATTCTATCTAAGTTTTATACTTAGTTCAATCACATTTCAGTTTGTTTTATGATAGGAAGAAGTTTCTTTTTATATATTATTATAAGTTATCTTTTTATGGTAGATTCAGTTTCATTTAGTTCTGCTTTGTTATAAATTCATTTAGTTATATTTCAATTTGCTGAAAAATGCAATAGATAATGATGTTTTTATAATTATCAATTAATTTAAGTTACCTTCATGTTGAATTTGATTATTAGGTAGGATTGTTTATCATTACTTTTTCACTTTATTATCATATGCATGAATTAGCTGATCTCAAAATCATTTAAATTAACTATTTCTTAAAAATTCTAGTGTTTTGTATATACAGACTATCATTCAAATAACATGTTCCACCTGTTGTTCAGACCTACCTTCCAGTATGTTATCCAGCCTTTCATTCAGCCTTTATTGATTTTTAATATGTTTTAAGCATGTTTGTTCATATTTTTTATTATATTTTGACTGTGGTAGATAGATAATAGTTATATTTATTATTAGAAACTTAGGTTAGGTTGTTTAAAGTATTAATTAAAGTTTTATTCTTATTTTTCTCTCCTTTCAGCCTATATTTTGAGTTATGTCTTGTGTTTTCGTTTATTGTGGTTTTTTATTTCTTTCCTCAATATGTTTGTGATTCTTTTTAATGATATCTTTGGTTTGGATTGAATTATCCTTTTGTATAGAGAGTTTACGGTTATATATGTCAATGTTAGGAAAGTAGACTAGCACTTTGCAGACTGGTTATAGTAGCAAGAAATTTTTCTTTCTCTTTGTGATTACCGACGAGACTTAGAGAGTAGGACTTAAAAGTGTTATTTTTATTAAGTTTTCCACTTGCTTCTTATTTATTAAGTTTTCTACTTCATTCTTAACTTAAATCTTCTTTATTAAGTTTTCTACTTCTTCTTTTATTAAGGTTTGTTACTTGTCTATAAGCTATATTTTCTTTACATTTGAATTGGTTATAAGTTAGAATCATTTTATTATGGAATAGATCACCATTTTTAGCATTACTTGTAATTGGAATTTCCTTAGTTTGCACATATTTGTAGAAGTTAGGTTTTATTTGATTCCATCCAGTTTCTTTACTTCATTTGAAATCCATTTTAACACCACTCCTCCTTAAGTTCCGATCAAAGTAAATGCATATCCACAAAACAACCAAGGAGAGTGGAATTATATAACTTATATTTACCATTATGTACCTTTGTTAATTATATGAATAGCTTAAGTTTTTGAATTTGTAAAAGTGTCTCTAGTTGTAATTTTTTTATAATGCATTGTATAGTTAATATTTGAAGTTGTCTATAAAGTTTTTTTAAATTAGGAAGAGGAATAGTTAAGTAAAAGGGAAGTTTATTCTTTTAAATTTTACTTGTTCATGTTCTTATCTTTCAGTATTTTTCAATAGAACAGAGTAGTATAGCTCAATACTTCTCTATTCTAGCACTTGATTTGGTTTAATTACCTTTCTAGTTGAATTTATAGGAGTTTGACTCGGTTTTTCATTTTGAAATATATTTCAATCTTTTCTTTGTCAAAATATTTCTATGTAATGTCCTGAGTCTAGTGTGCAGGCCTGAACACCTTAATTCTGTAATTTTTCTTAAATAATTTTGAAATTTAAAGGGTTCACACAGAGCCTTCTCGAATTGGCAAAAACAAGGGTTTCTTCCGGGAGATTTTGCAAAGGACAAGAATGATCAGTGGGAAGCAAAAAAAGAGATGCCACACATTTAATTTCCTCTCGCCTAATACATTTATATCTAGTTCCATTTAGGTTTTATAATTCATGCCATGGAAACCTACTACCACGCTTCTGGGTAGCCAAACCGTGCAACTAAGGAGAGTAGTTCTGCCTGTTTCAACCAGAGGCTTCGGGAAATTCCAGAGGTTTGTTACAGAATTAATATAATATATAAAAATTTATTTAGACATTTTTCTAAGGTTCTATAAATTTTTAGGTGTTTTGGGTGAATTTGGGGATTTCTGGCAATTTTGGTCAAGAGAAACCTTGCGCAAAGGAGGATGAAAAAGGTTGGTACGAACCAAACCAAAAATGGGTCTATATATTGATATGGGAAGGTATCGATGTTAGTAAACTACAAGAACATACATATCTCATTATGAGTTTACATAGCCTATTTTGCATCAATTTCAGTAAAACTAGTTATCAAAAACTAGTAATCTAGCTAGAGTCTTAAAAAAACTACTAAATCAGCCTAAATCCAATTCTGTGAAACATAATATTTATAAAATATATAAATATGATATCTATAAACATTGATACTTATTTCAATCCCTTCCCCATCATGAAATATCCATTACAACTCTCATATTCACTCAATCCCCCCATACACTGATAAAATAGGATCTTTTTATGAAACTAAGATAATATTCTTCAGGTTCTGAGATATCTCAACCTAATAAATGTAATTTTCAGAATATATTGACACTACAAAACAGAAATAACATTATTGACTGACCATTAGAAACAGGCTTCAACAATTAAGGGGCAGGAGGCCCGAATCATGACCAGTAAGGGGCTATGAGCATAAGTGAAGCATGGGCTTCAGTGGATCTCGACATTAACTTGATGGAGGCTGTAATATAATTATGGAATAAGCTTCAATGGCTTACATTAGTGCTCCATAGACCTGCAATAGATAGAAAGGGATATGGAAGAGAAGGGAGGAGGGGTTTGGGGATCATCACCCAATGGTTTGAGGTACAACACTCAAAGAGTATGCTCACATAGCATAACCACAATATCAAATCATCCAAACTAAATCAATGCAATCAAATTCACCTTTTACAGAATTCTTGATTGCCTTCTTACTAAGTTGAGGCCAATGGTGACCTATGAGAGCAAGTCAACCCCATGGGTGACCTAACCCTAGCCAGAAAAGTGCCCCCTTTAGGAAATTAGGAAAGCAGGACCATGTGGAATTGTTTCCAATTCCAAATCATCCTTCATAATTAGAAACTGTTCCCTCCCTTACTCAAAAGATGCCTATTTTGAGTTATGACAGCTTTCTTCTTTTCTTGGGTCACAAGGAAACTTTTTCTTTCCTTCAAAAACTTTCTTGTTTTTATCTTACAGGTTTTTTGAGATCCATAAGAGGAAAATGCGCCCTCCCCTTTAAAATAATTTCCTTCTTTTACCTTTGTCTGCTTTTTACTACTTTTAGGCAACTTCCATTTATTCTCCTGTTTGCTTTTGTCATGGGCTTTCTTATTTTTACCAAGGAAAGTTTACTAGCTTTCCCCTCTGTGCCCTACCGACATGGAAGCCTTAATTCCACATAATTATTGTGCATAATAAATAAAATTGCTGAGATAAAATTAAATATATGCCTTAAAACAATTATTAGCAAAATATCCTATGAGGAATAATTAATATCAATTTTGAGCCCATAGGAACTTAGCATGGTCAACAATTTTTAATGGTCAATTTGAGGGGACATGACAGTCCTCCCCTCCCAAATCTGCTTGTCCTCAAGGAAAATCACTCCAGAGTGCTACAAATTTGTTCATCGTGTAGGAGAAATGGAGCATGAATTCATTTTTCAAAAAGGTTGACTTTATCCATCAATCCATCCTGCAAAGTTTCTCCAAAACAAGCAATGCCAGGGTCCCATTGCTTGCATTCTACCCCCTTCAGTGAGAATTCCTTCCCACACAACTTATCAGGAGAATTTATTCCTGGATCCCATTTCCTCAACTGTAAGTATCCAAACATTAGAATACACCATACACATTTATCATCATATGAAATGACATTCATGGTGTGGAAATCATACCATTGCATTGAAAACTGAAAATTCTCAATGCAAAGTTGGCAATCTGTCAGACTTCCCCACCCAACATAAAGTTCCTTATGTGCTTGATGCACATCAGCATTGAATCTCACAATTATGTTTCCACAAACACATAGGTGTGAGTCCCATGTATAACCCCAATGAGTATAGGAATCATTCAAGCAACAAGGATGCCCAAACTTCTCACAATAAGATGATGCATCACAATTATCTCCACAAATGCAGGCAGGAAAAATAAATAAGTGTCCCATCATCCAATCTGAGAGGGTACTGAAACTCCAACCAAAATTTCCATGGGAACAATTCCAATGGATCAACTCTATGCCACTGATAATAGGGTACAATAATCCATCCAACTGTGTGTATTTCCTCCACCAAGACCACTTGATGCAAGATGTTTTTCTCATCAATTCCTCTTGACAGTTTGATTTCTCAGCTGCCTTCCACTGCTCATGAGCATAAATTTTTCTGCAAGAAGACTCCATGTGTGACATGTAATCTTCCACCCAATCCATATGTGGTTGAATGGAAGTAAATGACAGAAATATGTTCCTATGTGGCTGATGTGAGGGTGATGGTGCATTCCACAAGTCATCATGAACACCTAGGAAAGCCTCTAACTCTTCCTGTTGCATCACCAAGGAAAATTCCTTCTCCCAAATTTCATTCACTCTTGATGAGGCTGAAATAGAAGTATGGGTATAAATATGAATCATATCTTTACAATACTTATCCACCCAAATTATGGCTTCCCCATATGCATCCTCATATGAATCTCCCATGGGGAAGAGATTATTTTCAGGAATCAATTCCAATTTTTTCTGGAAAAGACCAACTGCTTGGTTCTCACCAAACTTGTCTGTACAGTCCTCAAGCACAAAAAAATTAGAATGCACCTCATGTGCATGTGTATGGAATTATCCAATTGTTGCAAATTTAATCCTTGTGTATGCCCACATGCCAAGGCAATGTCAGTCACAACAAAAAATTGATTGCAAAAATTAAATTCTTCATCTCCCACCTTCTTCACTTTAAAGGTGTCTCTATCCACCCAATCAATGGATGAATAAGGAATTTTATTTGCTGATACATAATTAATGTGATTAGACATATTTATGGTAGAGAATAACACTTCATCCTTCCTCTCAACCTCAATGAGTTCTTGGCTAATCTTCTCTTCCTCGTAGCTTTTTGCAAGCACCTGCAAATCTAAGTGCATCTCATGATCCACCATCTCATGAGATTCCTCCCTGTGTTCAAGAATGCACTCATCCTTGTGAATATGGATGAATGGTGTGTTGGAGGGTAGGTAATACCTTTTCAACTTCTCATGAAGTTTTTCTATCTCCATCTTGGATTCTTGGAGTGCACATTGAGTGCTCTTCAAGGAATCTTGGGTGGTCAATAAATCTTGTGTGAGCTTGAAAATTTCTTCTCCATCCTTCAAGGATGCTCCATGCAACACATCAGCAAACTCAATGAAATCATCTCTATCAGAAAGCAATTTTAATAATTCTCCTTGTATTGTAGGCAATGCCTTTTGCATCTCCTCCTTGGATTCAAGAGAATATTGATCTTCCAATGAAGCAACTATCCAACACTGGTGTGCCACTGAAGAATGTATGTCTTGGAGAAGGTGTAAATCCTTTTGAATATTCTTTTCATCTATTTTCAAAGGCTAGTGAAATGAGTGGGGATCTTGAGGAAAATCACCCCCTTCTTCTTTCCTGCAATTTTCTTGCTGTGACTTGTACTTCTCTTTATGAATCTTTCTTTCTACTTTCCCACCTGCAAGACTAGATGGCTCATAGATATCCACAATGATGATAGTGGGATTGGAATTATCATTGAGTTCAAGCCTCTCCTCTGATGTGTATGGAGCTTCATCAGGCTGCAAGAGAGTCCAAAATTCATAACTTTTTGCATCCCTTTACACCACATTTTTCTCCTTCAGATTTCCTAGTTCACACCTAGCTGGTGGGGGCTTGTCTTCCACTTCATTGGGAAATTAAAATAATGAATTAAGCTCTGATATTTCCTCTTATTTTGGATCTGATCCAAAATATTCCTTCACCATATTATCATCATTGACAATATCACCCTTATTTGCACTAATTGTGTGATCACCAACAGGGAAAATAGGACTGAATTTATCTCCCTCACAATTGGCCTTCCTTTTGCAGTCCTCAAATGTAAGTGAATAATTTTTATATTTACATGTATCATATGGTTGCAGGTGTAGAGGTCTGCTAAAAAAATCATAACTTTTATTATCCATGTTCTTAACATTACCATCTTCCTGTAGGGATAATATGGTGGCTTGATCTTCCACCAAAATTTTTCCTCACAACCAAGCGGTGTGTCCTTGTTTTCATCTTCATTATGTGGCTTAGAAGGTGACTGTAAATATGATTTGTGTAGCTCTTTTGGATATGATCCAAAATATTTCTCACCACCCATACATGAGCTAGAACCTTGAGTAGTGATCCGAAGATCACCCACAAAGAAACTTGAATTGCATTCCTCTTCAACCTCTTCTTTTATGCAACCACCTTGTGCTAATTTGTACTTCACCTCTTTGCTCTCTATCTCCACTTTGTTTCTATTCTTATTCAAGGAACTTAAAGATACTTCATATTTAGTGGTACTCGTGTCACAATATTTAGAAGATCTATTTGAAGAAAAACCAAACAAACTCTTAAATCTCGAACATGCCGATGGCTTGGAGGAATCTTCACCTTTGGTTATGTCTTCTTCTTTTCTCGAAGAGTTGGAAAAACTTGGTTCCTCTCTGGATAGCTTGCTACTCTTGAAAGAATGATCATAATCATGCTTGTTCTAGAATCCATACTTGAAATAAATATAATATCGAAAAGAAATCTTTTTACAAATATTCCTACCCAAATCTAGATAGTCCTCGTAGCAGTGAGACATGTTCTCATATGCTTCAATAATCCCTATCAAGTTTTTCTTAACCATTGGAGAATCATATATGATATCTTCCCCTTCTGATGTCCAATAGTTTTCATCATATTCATTTCTTGGTAGGCCTCCATCAACATAGAGGATTTCTTCGTCTTCTTATCTTCTGCAGTATTCTTTATAGTGCTCATCATAGTCATCCCCATTGTATGACATGGCTGCAAATTTCTTCAATGAGAGATTTCTTTCCATAGGATGATCCAAGGAAAGAGATATAATACCACTGTAATGTCCTATGTCTAGTGTACAGACCTGAACACTTTAATTCTGTAATTTTTCTTAAATAATTCTGAAATTTAAGGGGTTCACACAGAGCCTTCTCGAATTGGAAAAAGCAATGGTTTCTTCTGGGAGATTTTGCAAAGGAAAAGAGTGATCAGTGGGAAGAAAAAAAATATATTTTAGACATTTAATTTTATCTCCCATAACACATTTATATCTGGTTCCATTTAGGTTTCAAAATTCACACCGCAGAAACCTACTACCACGCTTATGGGCAGCCAAAATGTGCAACTAAGGAGAGTAGTTCTGCCTATTTCAACCAGAGGCTTCAGGAAACTTGCAGAGGTTTGTTACAGAATTAATTTAATATATAAAAAAATATTTATATATTTTTCCAAGGTTCTGGAAAGTTTGAGGTGTTTTGGGTGAATTTGGGGATTTCTGGCAATTTTGGTCAAGAGAAACCCTACGCAAAAGAGGATGAAGAATGGTGGTACGACCCAAACCAAAAATGGTTTTGGAGATTGATATAGTAATTTATGCCTGTTAATAACCTACAGGAACTGACATATCTCAGTTTGAGTTTACAGAGCCTACTTTGCATCAATTTCAGTAAAACTAGTTATCAAAAACTAGTAATCTAGCTAGGGTTTTAAAAAAACTATTAAATCAGCTTAAATCCAATTATATAAAACATGAGATTTATAAAATAGATAAATATTATCTCTTTGAGCATGAATATTTATTTCAATCCCTTCCCCGTCATGAAATATTCATTACAATTCTCATATTCACTCAATCCCCCCATACACTAATAAAATAGGATCTTTTTATGAAACTAAGATAATATTCTTCAGGGTCTAAAATATATTGATCTAATAAATGTAATGTTAAGAATATATTGACACTATAGAATATAAATAACATTATTTATTGGCCATTAGAAAGAGGGTTCCAAAATTAAGGGGTAGGAGGCCTAAATCATGACGAGCAAGGGGCTGTGAGCATAAGTGAAGCATGGGATCCACTAGATATTGACATGAAATTGATGGAGGATGTAATATAATTTTGGAATAAGCTTCAATGTCTGACATTAGCGCTCCATAGACCTACAATAGATAGAATGGGAGATGGAAGAGAACGGAGGAGGGGTTTGGGGATCATCACCCAATGGTCTGAGGCACAACACTTAGAGAGTATGCTCACATAGCATAACCATAATCTCAAATCATCCAAACTGATTCAATGGGATCGAATTCACCTTTTATAGAATTCTGGATGACATGCTTAGTAATTTCAGGCCAATGGTGACCTGTGAGAGCAAGTCAACCCCATGGGTGACCTAACCCTAGCCAAAAAAGCCCCCCCTTTAGGAAATTAGGAAAGTAGGACCATGTGGAATTGTTTCCAATTCCAATTCATCCTTTACAATTAGAAACTATGCCCTCCCTTAGTCAAAATATGACTGTTTTGAGTTATGACAGCTTTCTGCTTTTCCTGTGTCATAAGGAAACTTTTTCTTTCCTTCAAAAACTTTCCTACTTTTCTCTTACAGCTTTTCTAAGATCCATAAGAGGAAACTGTACCCTCCCCTTTTAAAGACTTTCCTGCTTTTCCCTCTATCTACTTTTTATTGCTTTTAGGCAACTTCCATTTATTCTCCTATTTTCTTTTTTCATGGAATTTCTTATTTTTACCAAGGCAAGTTGACTAGATTTCCCCATTGTGCCCTCCTAACATGGTAGCCTTAATTCCACATCATTATTGTGCATAATAACTAAAATTGCTAAGATAAAATTAAATACATGTCTTAAAACAATTTGTTGTCTGCCAATTGCACACCAACAACAGAAATCAATTGAAAGTTGTCTCCTCACTTGAAAAAGTGGGAGAGGTGTGACCTTAGGGGAAAGTACAGAGCTAGGTACTGTCACCTACTCCTAGCTCCTCTGTTTAGGCTAACCCCTAATGAAGCCAAGTGGGGTAGTCCCTAACAAAGATTTTTCTATGGCTCAATGTTTAAGTTAAGTTTTAAGATGTTTTGGATGCAGATGGGTGTTGTTTAGGAGTTACTTGTGATTAGAAATGATTAAGTTTATGAATGTGACACGTAAATCAGAGCAATCCATGTTTCTAGCAAGAGACTAAAAGATAAGAAAATATTCTAGAATTGTAACTTAAGAACTTAGATAATCAACAAAAATAAACCATAGACAGTTGATCAAGATAGAATATTACTCAATTATAACGAAGGACCAGTGCCTTATGGAGTCAAATAAATGCATGAAATAAAGTCTAGGAATTAAGCTAGTGAATATTAGGTTTTGCAAGTTCTCTTGGTAGATTTTAATAATTTTAAATAATTCTCTTGATTAGGGTGTCAACAAAGGTTTTTCAAAACCGGGAGACTCTTCTAAGTTTCGTCTGTTTAAGACATGTCGGGCCCACCCAGTATCCTAGGCTGATATTGTCAAGTGACCAGCTAACTGGGAATCTAAGACAGCTGGAGGTTCTGAGGCCTCTAATAGGAAGTACTTTGGAAGTATCCCTACAATGCCGGTGCATTGGTTAAGGGTGTTTAAGGATTATTAAATTACTCTTGTAGGGTTTATAGATCCAATGCCATTTGTGGGTATTCCGATCTAGGATCGGTCAGAGCATACTCCAGCAAGGAGGGATGGGAGTTAATTAATTAAAGGGGTATGTGTGTTGAATATTTTATTAAAACAATTAATTAGACTCTCCGACAGAGAGCGCTCTTGACCCCGTCTTATGACAGTGGTTCAATAGACTTATCTAATCTATATGCAGCTAACGCAGGGATTGTGCAAACTTAGGATGCTCTCCGATAGAGAGTGCTCTAGACTTGTGTTTTTGAAAGTTCAAGAGTCTTAAATAATTAATTGATTAAACAAGCACAACAATTAAGATGAAATTGGTTGATTAAACTCTCCGACAGAGAGCACTCTTGATCCACCTTATGGTGAGATTCAAGAGATTTTGGTTCTTTTTATGATTTGATAATTATATAACAAGATACCAAAATGCAATAATAAATCTAGCAATTAGTGTTTATGCTAAGGAACAACCAGCAATTAGCAAAAAAAATGGAAACTAAGACTAAGCAAAGAACTAAACTAATTTCTTAAAGGAATCTACACTAAAAAATCATGAAAAATGACACAACACCCTTGCCCCAAATAGGGGAAGTATAAAAGAAAAGAGACTTGCTCCCAGTAGCACCATTTTTTAGTTTTTTACAATGATGATGTGTTCTTTGCTTCTTGGAAGAACAGGTAAAGAAGGGGATTGAGAGAAGAGGGAGAGAGTCTTTTTGTTCTTTTTCACTCCTTTCTTGCTTGTGGCCTTTGGGCTCTCCTTCACCTACATGAAACTAAGAGCTCTAGACATACACTTGTTATAGGATTAGTTGATAAAAAATAACTTGAAAATAAATCTACAAACTAGATAAAAACAACTACCCAAACT
>LPNX010661039.1:483061-542788 GCA_001517045.1 Pseudotsuga menziesii
AAATGCAAGGCAAGAGAGGGGGGAAAGGACTGAAAAGAGGACAAAAGGAAATTCAAAGAAGGCTGGAAACTAAGGGAGAAAGAGGGCTGCAAATCAGATAAAGAGGGCTGCAAATGAGGGTAAAAAAGTCTAAGAGTACAGCCCAAAAGATGGTTGAAGAAGAGGATGGAAAGGGGCTGCAAAAAGTGAAAACAAAGAGGGAAAAGAGGGCTGTCCAAAAGGGTGAAAATGGGGACAAGTGGAAATCGAACAAAGGAAGGAAAGGCTGAAAATAAAAGGCTGAAACTACAGCCAAAAAGATGGAACAAAAAGAGGATGGAAAGGGGATGCAAAAAATGGAAAGAGGAGGCAAAACAGGGCTATCCAAAAGGGTGAGAAGTGGGGAAAAGTTGACAGCGAACTAAGGTAAGGAATGGATGCAAAACGAAGGCCTAAAAGGATGAAAAAAATAAATAGGGCAGCCAACCGCGGAAAAGGCTAAGTGAATGAATGTTCACTTTAGCCAAAACGTGCCCTAATCCCAAGGAAATAAAGATTTTATAAAAATTTGAGAGATGAATAATATGAAAGAAACACTCAAACCTGTGGTACTTTGATGGGGTTTGGATTCTTTTGGATCTTGAAAATTTGGAATTTTCCTTGTCTTTGAGAGGAGAGGATGCACCTAAGCTCAAACTCCTACTCGCTTCAATGAGATGACCTGCACAATTTCAACTCAATACTTGCAAACAATGGATTAGATCATGTATGTTTGATAAATAAAAATATAAAGAGCATGTCATACAACTGAATAATCGATGCTACTTTAATTCATAGAAACAAAACCATAAAAAATCAAATTGTAGCATCAAATGATTAATCTTACGTGCTTATAGAAGCCTTGTAAAGCATGAGCTATTATCCAATCCTAAGCAATGAAAGACAAAAATTGAAACATTTCACCTCATTCACCAATTGTTCATCCACATTCACACACCATGTATGCCTCCAAAGCCTTAAAATTTATTATAAGGTTGCAAAAGAAACAAGAATTACAATAATTCACCAGAGGTTCTTTGCATAAAGATCCATATGAATAGAGATAAAGGATCCTCTATTTAACAAATGAGAGAGTGCTAAAACCAAAAAACCAACCCTGTTGCATGGGAAAGCTTCCTGCTAGGTCTGGAAACCTACTTTGTTAGGTATGGGAAGCCTGCTGATGGTCTAAGCTTCCGTTTTCACCTCGATCAATTCACCATACCTATGAGAGCTCTCCCTCTCATCTTTAGCTGGAGATGACATGTCTGATAACTGATAATAAATTAATTGCTCTCTTAATGATGACTGAAGGTGAGTTATGATAACTCCAATCATCATAAGTGTTCCATGAGATGTCATTTAGCCTTTTATTTTATGGAATTTGGATTAATTTGGAGAGTTTTAGTTTTCTCCAAAATAATCATTTTTTTAATCAAAATCATTTTTTTTAATAAAATCTTTTTTTTAATAAAATCATTTTTTTACTCAAAACTGACTTATTTGAGTAAAAAGGCATTATGTGTCCAATTGCTGATCTGAAAGTTGGATCTGACTGCTTGGCTGATCAAGAATGATTTTTGGCTTAAGGTTAGAGCCTTCAATTACTGAATTTTGAGTCTGGATGACTTATTTACCACGAATGGGTTTTCTCCATTTAATTTATGGAAAAATTAACCCAAAAAACTTAGGAAAAGTAATTAAAAATTAAAAAATTAAAAAATAATTTTTCACTGTTCGAAAAAGATTTTTTCGAAAAAAATTTATGTGTCTAGATGACTTAGGACATGACCATGATCTATCTAAATAATGTCTAATAGGCTTATAACACTCATTTGGGCTCTAATAACCCCCCAAGGCCCATAATTCAACATCGGGCATTCCATCTTTAGAGGAAGCAGGAGAAAAACTCATCAATTATACTCGGCTGAAGGCAAAGCATAATTGTCAGAGGAAAAAAACTCCCTATAATACCCTATTTGAGATTCTACATCTCAGGAGACTGAACCACTCAAAAATATCCTACTGGCACATTTTATTACAAACCCCGTAGGGCCATGGTCAAAATTATTCAAATAAAAAATTGGCTAGCCAATGTTGGCTAGACATGCAAACAGATCAACTGATACACTGGAATCAGACTTTGAACAAGTCTGTTAATCGACGGATCCTCATGTAATCCAACTAAGTGCAAAATTAGTGGATAACACAATTATTAGCAAAATTTATCCTATGAGGAATAATTAATATCAATTTTGAGCCCCTAGGAACTTAGCATGGTCAACACTTTTTAATGGTCAATTTGAGGGGACATGACATTGTACGACATCCTAAGAACCCCTCTACCTTTGCATATACTTTGTTTCAACTCAAATTTTAACAACCTCGGTCGATAATTAAATATTAGATGACTTAATTCAGACATTATAACACGCAAAAAAATTTGGCGCCGTTGCTGAGGAATTGTTTAGTAAGGTAGATTAAGTAGAATCCCTTTATGAAGTTTAGTAATAGGCTGGTGGTGGTGGAGCTGTAAGATGAGAGGTAAGAACCTGTGCACCTATTATAACAGACACCCGCAAATCCAGCAGTAGTAGTATTCGTAGTATAGGTTTTCCTTTAGTTTAGTTTTTCATGAACATGCCTATAGATTCTAAGGGTAGATACGTTAGAGATAATTCTCAAAACCTTATTCAAATCCATACTAACCTTGATGGGGGAAGAAATATCCCAACCACTAACTCAGTGGAAATGTATCAAAAAACCCACATAGGAAGTAGTTCTTCTTGGAGACCTCATCACTTTATAGGAGAAACCATAGATGGGGAGGAAATCCTGGCAGAAAATCCTAAGGATCTCATTTCTAAAGAAATTCAAGAGGGTCAACCTTTGGAAACCCTCAACCCTTCACTAGTGCAGAAACCTAACAATACAACCTTCTCATTGGTAGGGGATCCTAACTTTGTTGATTTTATTGATCCTTCCCAAGTTCAAGCCCTCTTTGGCAGTTCAACAAATACAATTATTTCACAGATAGAAACCTCCACAGTAGCACCTACCATTCCTATAGGACCTAATAAAAACATAGTTGATCCTAGGAAGATATCCCCTGAAAAAGAACATTGGGATGGCCCACTATCACTTTGAAAGGAGCCTCCTAGGTTCACACTCTTTAGGAATCAAGCCTACATGGAGTGATGGGGAGAGAATGAAGATAATGACGAGGTTAGAAATGATGAAGGAGAAGGAGAAAACGAAACTGAGACTACCTTTAAGTTCCCTATTTTAGAAACTACACAAGATATAAATATGAAGAACATCCATCCTTCCTCCTTACCTACTTTTTATGGGAAAAGTAATGAAGATCCAGACACATTTTTGTTCAAATTTGACATCCTCTGTAGAATTTATAACTGCCTATAATATGCCCATTAATTAAAACTTTTTCCAGTTACACTAAACAACTCTACCTTAAGATGGTTCATGGGATTAGGAGAATCAAGCATGAGGACTTGGGAATATATGAAAACTACATTCTTACGAAAGTACCAAGAATATTGAAAACTAAGAGACTCTCAAAATTATATATTTAAGTACAAAAACTCGAAGACAAGAGACTAGAATATTATCTCAAAATATTTATCTATACATTAAATAAATCTAAACATAATGACCTTCAAGAAGAAGCAGTACGAACAATATTCCTTAAGGGGATTTCAAAAGACCTGGAAGAAATCATTAATCTCATGACATCCAACAATATCTCTCCTAAACCCTTTTCACAAATTGGGGAGATATGTAGAAATTACTCCAGAAGTAGGGGGAAGGCAGAAGGAATATTCAAGATCCTTATAGTAGGGATCTGAAAAGGAATACTCCCAGTTTAGGAGGATTCACTAGGATATAATTAGGAAATCTATTGGAGAATTTTAAAACTGATATTTTAGAAGAAATGGGTTCCCAACTAGATGCATTACAAGCTAAGAAAAGACAAGAAGAGGAGCAAGCAGCCATGAGAATTTTCTGTCCAAGGTGCAGAACAAAACATCCCCATTAAATAACATCTCCTTATGTCACATTTGTATGGAAGAGCATCCAACAGACAATTTCCCATCATTACCAAGGTTATAAGCCATATATAAGAGTGGGGATGTTGGTCAAACATACAAGAGGCCTCCTTGGCAACCAAGGGATCCACCACCATATCTGAATTTATCACGACAACCCCCACGTTACTATAAACCTTACCAACCGCCTCAATAGCAGAATGCTACAAGTTGGTAGCATTGGCCACCCCAGTATCCTCCCCCTCCTCAGTTTAGTTGTCAACAGTATTGGCCACAGGAGTGGAGTGGACAATCCTACCCCCACCCAACACCTGTCCCCACACCTAATTATCCATATCCTCAGCATTCAACAAATACCCAGCAATTTTTACCAGGGCTTGTGCCTCCATTTCCCCTTATTACAAAACAACCTCATCACTTTCAAAATACAAAACTACACAACCTACATTGTTACTTGCACAACCAAGACCTAATACAAATAATAAGCCAAAGCAAGCCCTTCACAACATTGAGTTGCAAACTCTTCCATCCTACATTATTTCGACTGTACCTATACATGAGATACAATTACGATCTGGAAGAGTTGTAAATGACAGACCCAATTCATCAGTCATCATTCGTGGAGAAAATGATGAAGAAGATTCAAATGAAGTCATGAATGATGCTATTCTACAAGATGTGGATATTCCAAATATCCCATTGCATACCCATCCTCAGCAAGAACCTATTCAGGAACAATGGATTCCTCCATTTCCGGAGCGACTAGTCATAGAAAAACCCGTATTTCGTCCTGAGTATGACATTATGAATGAATTAAAGAATATCTGTGTCAAAATTCCTCTATTACAATCTATTAAGGATATACCAATTTACAGCAAAGTAATAAAGGAATTATGCATTAAACACCCAGGAAAGAAGCAAAAGGACCCCCTCACAATTCATGTTATAGGAGAGATGTCTGAATGAATGATAAACCAATATCGGATTGTGACATATACAAATCTAGGGGATCTAGTAGTGACTATAATTGTAGATAATACCACTATAGATAATACACTTATTGATTTAGGATATTCTATTAATATGATGACCATCGCAGTTTTAGAAGTTTTACAATTAGGACAGTTTCTCTGACCCTTCAATCCTAGAATTAGTAGACCGTACCACGGTAAGACTTGCTAGAGTCCTAGATGACATTATGGTTTCATTAGCTTCATGGGCATACCCCATCAAATTTATGCTCGTAGAATCAAAGGATCCTTCTAAAGGAAATCCTATTATCTTAGGGAGACCATGGTTAGCCACTGCTAATGCCTTTATAGGATGTAGGGATGGGGAAATTACCATTTCAAATGGGTTTTCTACACAGAGACTTATTTTATATCCCCCAGCACAACCTATAACTGAAACGTTGTGGTGGTTAGATTTCCTCTTTGCAGATGAAAATATTCAAGATATCTTCTTTCATAGTGACTATTCCTGGGAACTTCAGGAGCAAACTAATGAGAATGTATTAAGCGATTTTGTCTCTTCTACAACTTGTATAGATTTTCCGTAGTATTTTTCCCAACTCGATCAGATATTTGGAGATGATTTTCAAGAAAATATGGCCCTCTCAACATTTGTAGAAACACCACATGTCTTTGTAATTGAAGAGCACATAGGGTCTTACACTGTGCATTCTGAAGTTATCCCTTGAAACATTTTTCACATAAATGTAGGGTTAAATGAGAGTCAATAAGAACAATTTCTTAAGGTCCTTAAAAACCAATATGGAGCATTTGCATGGGAATATGCTGACATTAATTGTATACGCCCTGACACATGTATTCACCATATCTACATGGATCCAACCATTCCACCTGTGAGACAGCCTCATAGGAGGATGAATCCTTCTCTAAAATATATAGTTAAAGAGGAGTTACAAAAAATTCTGAATATTGGTTTCATCTATCCTATCTCCGACAGTAAATGGATGTCCCCTCTAGTGGTAGTCTCGAATAAAGTCACAGGGAAGTGGTGTAATTGTGTTGATTTCAGAGAATTAAATAAGGCCACTCTTAAATATTATTTTCCTTTTCCCTTTATTGATCAAGTGTTGGATACCCTGTCAAGAAAAAAATACTTTTCCTTTCTTGATGGGTATAGTGGATATAATGAGATTTTAATAGCACCCAAGGATCAAGATAAGACCACTTTTACATGCCCTTGGGGAACATACACCTATAGATTTTTTCGATTTGGCTTATGTAATATACCTACCACTTTTCAGCATGGAGTTTTAGGAATATTTTCTGATCTTATACATGACTGTGTAGAGGTGTCCATGGATGACTTTACAACCTATGGTAATAACTTTCAGGAATCCCTTGAAACCCTTGAGAAGGTTCCGATTCAATGTCAAGAAAAAAACCTGGAACTTAGTCATGAAAAGTGCAAAATTTTGTTAACAAAAGGTATAGTCTTAGGAAATCATGTTTTCTCCCAATAAATCAAGGTGGATCCTATGAAAATTGAAGTAATTGTTGGGCTTCCTTCTCCAAAAAATCAGAAATAGGTGACAAGATTTATGGGTCAACGCAGGATATTATCGTTGTTTTATTGAGAATTTTATTAAAATAGATGCACCAATGTTTAAATTTCTTACAAAGGATGTAGAATTTGAATGGACAGACTCTTGTCAAAGTGCTTTTGAAGTCTTAAAAGATAAATTATTAGTGGCACCAATATTGAGGGTCACAACTGGTCCCTTCCTTTCCATATATCCACTGATGCCTTTGATACGGCCATAGGAGGAGTCCTAGGACAAAAAAAGGCCAATTACCTTATTCCATTTATTTTATTAGTAAGAATTTGACCCCTGCCGAGGTAAATTATATTGTTACTAGAAAACAATTTTTGGCAGTAGTCTATCCTACTAATAAATTTTGCCATTGCATTACAGGGTATGATTTTTTTGTGGATACGGATCACTCTGCCATCAGATTTTTAATGAATAAACCAATTACTAATGGTAGGGTGACTCGATGGACTCTTTTATTACAAGAATTTAACATTAATATCATTCATCGACCTCGTAAAGAGAATTTAGTAGAATATTTCCTTTCCCATGTTCAACCTGAGGACGGTACTAAATCCGTTGATGACACTTATCCTGATGAAGATCTATTTTCTATATCCATTCAAACCCCTTGGTTCATAGAAATTTCCCATTATTTATCAACTGGGAAATTACCAACTCACTTGTCCCCACCCGAAAAGCATCATATTATAGTACAAAGTTATAACTATTCATGGGTTGATAATGATCTCTTTCGTACCCTAGATCTTATTATTACACGATGCGTAAGAAAAGATGAAATGACAAATATCCTCCATGCATGCCATGTAGCAGGGATTTCTCCTTGCTACAGGGGCAGGAATGGCTCCCTTCCATCTATAGGACGGAAGGGAAGGTTCCTATGTGAAAATGCATGAAAGAAAAACTGAAAGGAAACTGGACAGAGATGAAAGCAAAGAATAGAAAGAAATGGCCATGAGCCCCTCTGCAAACAAGGTTAGGGATTTTCTCCAAGCACCTGCAAACAACTATTAAACATCAATAAACCTACAAAACATGTTATAAATCAAACCTGCAAGTGAATACAGGTTAGGAAAATGACTAAAATACTAAAGAAAACACATAAAAAAATAGGCGTTTACCTCTTCTTTGGTGCAATGGGCCACCATGCCTTGGTTGGAGGAAGCACCTCTCTATCTCACTGAGCAATGCAGGAGCTATGGCTCAATTGGGAAGATGAGTGGATGAGAGGGGGATGTGGGTGGCTTGAGAGACAACGAGTCTCAAGGAATCCATGGGAAGCATAACAGTATGCAAGGGAAGATTTGTTTGAGAGTGACCCCCACCCCTCCTTTTATAGCTTTTTTGGGGGGATTTTTAGGGTTTTAAGCCCTTGGTCAGGGATTTAGCCCCTTTTTGGGGATTTTATCCCCTTTCACCCTAACTTTAGCTCCTTTTATGGTTTTAGTCTCCTTTGAGGGGTTTTAGACCCTTTTGGAGGCTTTAGCCCCTAGGAGAGTTATTTAGGCTCCTTTTTTAGGGTCTAATGGGGTGATACGAAGGAAGTGCATGGGTGTCCTTGGGTGGTGTAGGCCATGTAGAGCTAAGTGAGGGATTTTTTGGGTCAATATATTTCCCCCTAATGTGTGAGGACAGGAGCTCATCATATGGCCAACAAACATCATAGGATTTGCTGCAGAGAGGTGGTGCTTCTAGGGATGGGGCATGGTGGCATTTGGTTTTTGTATTAATATGGTTCCCATCAATCAATGAGATACAAATAATGTGTGATGTGTATATGGATGAGGCGGGCATCCCCATGCTTGTGACAATGTCAAAAGAATAATTTGTTCTATGCTCTAAAATACAACAACCGATCGTATACAACTGATGATACATAGTGGGTGCCTCAATGTGAGGCTGAATACAATACTGATCTGAAGAACTGGTACATTGGACCCATGGCATTCTCATGGAATTCTATATCTTCATGACTGATGGCCTACTGGATCTAGGATGGTATATAGCTGTATGGACTTGCTGATTGAGAGTCAAAGTCTTTGTGGTACAAGTATGCTGCATCAATCATAAATCTATATAGAAGCACTGGTGGGGATTCTGAACACTCTCTCCAATGCAACCTAGAAATAACAAGGTACATAACCTATTTAGGTCCCTCAAATAGACTCATCAATGTACTAGAGTCAGGTGACATCCGGGGTCTTCGACCAAATACTGCACAGACCAAACCCTGTACGAATCTCAACAGTGCAATCATGTAGTTGAAGTCGAGCACATGAGAAACAACCATCCTGAGTGGCACTAAGGACTCCTCTCAAGTGGTCCAAGGAACTCATCAATGATGTTAATGAAATCAAGGTATAGGGACCTCTACGTCTATCCTCTGGAATATGTGTGTTGTCGTCGACAGAGGGAGACCTGCCCCTAGTCAAGGCAATGATGTTTGCTTGACCAGAAGCATGAGGGAAATAACCAAAACATGTGAGACAATCTGTGGACTGACCCACTAAATGGGGGGGGAGGGTGATCTAGATCTTGGGGGCTGAAACCCGGGAGGCTTGGATGTCGAGAGAGGAGGGGAAGAGATAACATAATGAGCCACTTGTGAGAAATACATGGCAGCGAGATCTAGACTTTGAATAGACTAAACAAATAAACATAGAGTGAATATGTGACATGGAGGGGTGAGGCTCAAAGAGATTTCTTTGAGCCTCACCTCTCAAAACATACTATGAAAGACACTCAGAACCAGTAACCCAATAACGCAATAGAATAAGAGAAGTGGAGGATGTTAAAAATACTTTAATGCTTTATTGAGAAGGCATAGAGCCTTTTTATAACATTATTATAATGTGCCTTGGGGTAATACCATGGGTCAAAACCATGGGTTGTGAAATACCATGGATGATAGACGTACAATGTGCCTTGAAGCCATACCATGGAAAAAAACCATGAGTTGTCAATTACCATGGATGAGAGAAGGTGGCCTCTCCGTTTAATGATTTTATGATGACTGCGAGCGTGTGGCCTCTCATTAAATGCTTTTATGACTCATACATCCAAATTTAGACCATATTCCCCGTGAAATTGGGATCATTCTTCCCCCCTTAGAAAATGATGGTCCCCATCATTTCGTACTAAAAAGAGACCCATGATTACAATGTGTCAATTGCCAATGAAGAGAAGGGTTTTCTGTGGTTAACCCATAACCATGGGTTTTGTGTGGTTGACCCANCGTGGGTTTTGTGTGGTTGACCCATAGCCATAGCTATGGGTTTTATGTGGTTGACCCATAACCATGATTACAATAGGACTTCATAAAAGTAAAAAAAAGTGGTCTTTGGTGAAGTTGATGTCTCGCAGCAAATCCATTCATATATTTTGATGCAGGTGATGAAATTGAATTTCATTGAAGACCCATTTAATATATTGAAGAGGAATTTCCATCCATATAACATACTCTCTCTGTGGTGGCTCAAGGAGTGAGAAAATGGTTTCTGAATCTCAAGGGACGCGCACGCACTAGTTTTCTAGACACATGTTGTTTCAATTGATGATATCTCTCAAGCCAGAGATGCAAATGAAAAACTGTGAAATGCCCATTTTAGATAACAGAAATATCTTTCCAATGAGCTATCATAGAGCCTCTGATATGTTTTGTGGAGTCGATGGTACTTGTTTGAAGTTGCAGCATGTGAGGTCGTACTGTGTACAAACATAGGTTTCTTCAAACAAGCATATCTCACAAACCATGAAGGTAAATGAGAAACCAAAAAATACTCATTTTATATGATGGAAATATATTTCCAATGAGCTATGGAAGAACCTCTGAAAATATCTATGCAAGTTACAGTATCAGTTCGAATTTGTAAAGACGTGTTGATCTTCAGTTCGTATATTTCCAAGGGTTTGTAGAGCAAAATCCGATGTTGCAGAGATCATGGAACTTCCTCTTGAAACTTAGATATCCTGTATTTCCTGAGGACCAACTATGATGCTTACAGTGTATGACCCAATAATGGATTCTGAGTGTGCCAAAAGGAGGCTAGAAATATCTGCAGATATTTGAACCCAAACTATGTTCAAACCTTCATTCCCATGGAGAGCGAACCCGCTCTGATACCACTGATCCGGATCGTGGGGGATGAAACCCGAGAGGATTGGATGCCGAGAGAGGAGGGAAAGAGATAACATAATGAGCCACTTGTGAGAAATACATGGCAGTGAGATCTACACTTTGAATAGACTAAACAAATAAACATAGAGTAAATATGTGACATGGAGGGTTGAGGCTCAAAGAGAGTTCTTTGAGCCTCACCTCTCAAACCATACTAAGAAAGACACTCAGAATCAGTAACCCAATAATGCAATAGAATAAGAGAAGTGGAGGATGTCAAAAATCCTTGAATGCTTTATTGGGAAGGCATAGATCCTTTTTATAACATTATCATAATGTGCCTTGGGGCAATACCATGGGTAAAAACCATGGGTTGTGAAATATCATGGATGAGAGAGGTACAATGTTCCTTGAAGCCATACCATGGAACAAAACCATGAGTTGTCAATTACCATGGATGAGAGAGGGTGGCCTCTCCTTTTAATGATTTTATGATGACTACGAGTGTGTGGCCTCTCATTAAATGCTTTTATGACTCATACAACCAAATTTAGACCATATTCCCCCTGAAATCCGGATTAGAGGGGGAGGGAAAGAATTGAATAGGGGCAGGGGGAGTGTGGTAGACATAAACTTCCTTTATTCAGAGTATGACGACAGGGCAGACCAGGAAGCAAATGAAACTAACTCATGGGAATGGGATCATAGCTGTAATACCGAGAATATCACTGCAGATGGGAAATACTTGGGGGAGGTGGATACTTGTCATATTGATGGGATCCAAGCAAGACACATTGCAGAGTACTCTGAACAAAGGCAACCCAAAGTGGGAATGCTGCCAAACTATTTTTTGTGGGGTGGTGTCTAGAGACACCATTGTGGTACGATCTCATGGATTTTTAGCAAGCCCAAGAAGGTAAATGCTTGATGGTGCTTTCAATTTTAGAGAGTCTGAAAGCACGGAGAAGACTCTATTCGGGGATTTTTTTTGTTAGTAGTATCTTGTGCCTGAAAAAGGATAAAATTTTACATAGGAGAGCTCACCCATCCTTTGGGGGATGAGAGACTTCTTTACCGTTGGTGGTCCAATCAGGCTGGAAAAGGTTAAACCTATACTGACTGGATGGTCATTCAGATAATTTTACAAGCATGAACGAAACCAAGTTTGCTTGGTAATCGTTTCTTGATGAGAAGGCTAGAAAAGAGCTTAATGACAACCCATAGTGAGATTTTTCGTAAAGTGCGGCCCCTCTGCCTGAGAAAGCATCAAAGTATGCAGAGGGGAATGGCCTTGGCTTGAATATGCCAAGGTGGTCATTCTCATTTAATGGTCTACATCATCTAAAAAAGGATGTAAATCAGACGATGTAGACTCCCTTTCCTATACTTTAGCGAGCGGGAAAGGAAACAGCTGCACTCGGCTATATTTTCATTGTTTTTAGGAGTTAGAAAAGAGCTTAAACGAAATTCCAGTACGGTCAACCGATTGCGGTGGCACAGGCGGTGCCCCATGTCAGGGTGGTGGATAGTGGTCCAAAGGTCATTTGTGTAGTATGGACGAAGCAGGTGGCTCTTAAACATACCAATACATGCACATGATAGATCGTGACAGAGGCTTGTGAGTCGGTGCAGTAGAGGCACACAAACTGAGGTGGCTCTCGGATAGAAGTCAGGAGAGCTATGTCTGACTTGCGGTGGATGTACTTGACTACATGTGATGTGAGTGCAAGTCTGGGGGAACTTATATGCCAAATACATGCAAGAAAAATAAATCATTTTCTGGACAATGGTCCAGAGATCCGCATAAGGTGTGGTGGACGAAGTAGACAGTTATGTGTTAAAATGCAAGACAAAAATGAAAATAGTGTCCCTTAATGGGCGGTGGCCGGAGAACCTGCATGAGGAGCGGTAGGAAAGAGTGATACAAGTACAGGACTGCAAACACTTGCATCGCCATGATATGGCTCGTAGATCGAGGTGACTTTTGGGAAATGGTCCCGAAATTTATTTGTTAAACATGAGACAATGGTCTCATAAGGAGATATAAGTTTGCACCTGAAGGTGTGAGAGGTGTCTCGAACTGATTCCGGGTGAATTTGGAGTAGCAACTAATGGTGCTGCCCCTAACTTGTGGTAAAGAACGTTGAAAAACAAGAAAGGGAAAAAACTACGCTATAAGGGACTCATAGTGGTTATATCATGCATAGAATCTCTTGAGGTGGAGCCCGTTGCATGGCCTCTTCAAGAGTCGATCATCTGAGTCAGCGAAGATGTATGCACCCTTATCGGGACAAAGGTCATTGGCAAGGTGGGATGAAAAAATATGGTCTTTTATGGGAAGAACCGATTCCACACTATGGCTTAAAGGGAATGGGGTAAAACCGAAGGCGGTCTTACAAATCTCTTTGTCATCGCCTAAGTGGTGCCGGGATAGATCAGGTGGATCTTCCACAGCCAACAAGGAAGAAGGGAAACTAGTGCTAGAGATCATGTAAATGGTATCGGTTGTGATTTTTGTGGCCTTACCCCTAGTCTCTCTTGGAGGAAGAGGGGCAGCCTGAGATAGGAGGAGTCTTTGATGGACGTGGAGGTAGGTGCAACATCATCTCAATTGGATGGACATGAGTCAACACATCATGGGGCCTTAGAGGTAGGGTAGGTGGTTCAAGGTACCACATAGGATCTCCCATTGTGAAATCCTATAGATTGCAGGTTGCTAAGACAGACTTGCTCATGATCCCAGATGGTAGGAAAAGGAAAAGGAAAATACAAAGGAGAAGGATCATGTTGATCAGGAATGAAACCCAGTATTTCCCTGGTAACTGAGGTAGCGGCTGCAGATGGAGCTGTGGCTACGGAAACAACGGAAGAGACAGGTCTGATGGACCGTCGGTTATGGTGGAGACAAGAGGTTCTATAGAACTGGACATCATGTAAATGAACATGGTGTATGAAGAAGGTGGTGGGGGGTGAAATTATTCAATCAAGGTGATCTTAGACTCAAGGGAATGTTGACGGAGGTCAGCTAAAGACATTCAAAATTCGAGAAATTCTTGGCAATGGTGACAGTAATGTCCATACAAACCACAGAGCGTGCAAGCATGGTTTGTTCTCAGTGACTTGTTTTTGACTATTGGTGCGGTTGGGAGTTGAACCACGAGGAGTTTTTCGGTTGTGTCCATGGCATCAAAATGCACACAGATCACTGGAATTTTAGGGAAATTCTGAGTTGGGTAGCCCTATTGTTCACCAACAGCGCAAGGTGGGATCTGCCGAGGTTCTGTGGTGGCTTTCGCGTTCTTTCCCCTGGCCCTTTTCGGGTGGGGCGGTGCGGGTGCAAGTACGATGGTTGGATTTTGCGGGTTAGGTGGAGGGTGAGACTCAACCGCAATGGGTTGCACCAGGGTTAAAACAACTTGGGGCATTGGTGGTTGAGCTAGTGGATCAAGATACCACACCGGAATTGCCAATGTAAAGTTAGGTAGGCTCAAGGTAGCCATTACCAGCTTGCTCATGACACCAGGCAGAGGAAGGAGAAAGGGAATTGTATGGACTGGAGATTATCTCAGATAACTCCCTGATGGTTGTATGTGGGGGTGAGGTTGTGGTTGCAGCTGCACATAATGCTATTGCTGCGGATAATGTTGTGGCTCCTGTTGGTGTTGCGGCTATGGACTGTGTTGTGGTTGGGGTTGGGGCTACGGCTGCGCTTTTTTATGGGTGCAGCGGTGATGGATGAGACCATGCACAAGTCTGTAGTCTCATTTTGTGTCGGTGGCAGTGACACTAAGGGGAAATGACCTGTCATGGTGGTATCGGCAAACAACCCAGGGCCCACATTCAACAATCAGGAGGCTGGTGTGTTGTCAACCATGGTGTTGATTACAGGGACAACATTGGCATGTGTGGTCATCCCTTGTGCCGCAATGGTGGTGATGGTAGGGATAACGTTGCCGAGTGCCGTTAACCCTTATGTATCATGATAAGTAAGTTAATCAACCATCACAATCTTCCATTCATGGGGGAACATCATGAGACAGAAGACAGTTGATGCGACCTCTCTCATGGCGTACATGTAACTTCTTCCGAGGAGAAGGTTATAGTCTAGTTGAGCATTGAGAACCTCTATGTCAGTCAGAACTGTCTTCCTAGCTAATGTGATGGGGACATGGGGGGGGATTCCCTGGGATTTATTGGGATGGCCATCATAAGCCTGCAGATTTGTGGAGGATGGTTGCAGAATTGGTTATCCAAGTTTCTGCCAGACTAGGGTAGACATAATGCATGTAGATGCCCTCTCATCTACTATGCACCGGTGCATAACCAAATTTCGGATAGACACCAGGATTTGGAAGGCAATGGTGGATGGAATGCGTGGTTCTCCATTCTCTGTGTTGAATGTGATCAACTTGGAGTTGGAGGGTTCGACGGCCCCAATGGTGGCTAGTAAGGATTTCCGCTGTGTTGGGCACATTTTGAGTACCTTGAGAGCGGGCATGGTTGTTGGTGTTTGGGACAAATAATCCTCGATGTTATAGTTGACTGCAGCTCTAGCTGTGGCATTATTGGCAACTCGATGTATGGGGGGCAGGGGAATGGGGGTAACTAAAGAGGTAGGTTGATTTCTTTAGACATTGATTTCACTGATGTGTCAGTGGGTTCGATATTGGTGCCATAGTGATTTCGTCTGGTCTGTAGGTTGACCTCTTCAGTTGTCATAGCTAGCAGGTGGTGAACACCTGTTTCAGCCATGGGAGGTGCCCCCAGAGCATTGGGATTGGGTTGGGGAGTGGGTGCGGTTTCCACCAACCCTTGGACTGGTAGTGGGTTTTGGAGCACCATAGGAGGAGGTCCTTGTGGTGTCGAGTTGGGTTGGGTTTGGTTCATAGTGTTGGCAGCCTGTTGAGCCTCATTTCAAATGGCCTGCTTAGCATGACCCATGAGGGGACACTCGAATGTGTAGTGCCCGTAAAACTCACAGATTGTGCATAGTTGGTTTGTGTGCAACGGGGCGTTGTGTCTTGGTGCATTTGGTCATGGGGGGTTTTGGGCGGGTCGGTTTGTCGTGACATTGTTGGGTGGGTTTGGTTGTTGACCATTTCCCTATGGTTAATTATTAGCTTGGTTTCAAGGTCGATTATTTTGGGCTTGCACTTGTTGATTGTTGGGGTAGGCTAGTTGGGATGGTTTTGTTGTGAAAATACGTGTCCCAATGGAGTAGGTGGAGTAGGGCGGGGGCTTGAAATAATTGTACAGGTGGTGCATAATAAATTTGGGTAGGTGGTGGTGCCACAAATGTGGGAATTTGCACCGCATATTACTGTGTCTACCATGCCAAGGTATGATCCTACTGTGGTGGTGCAAGTTGTGCGCAGGAATTTTTTTCTCTGGACTAGGACATCATTCTGGCATAGTCTGGAGTTTGGTTTTGGTAGGAAATACTAGCAGTGTTGCTTGGTTGTGGTGGAACTACAGGTGGTGTCAGATGGTGCTGTGGTTGTTGGGAGACTGAGCCTATGATGTTGTCTGCAGCATGAGATGGCCCCAGTGCATCCCAGTCGGAGGTACCCAGATGGGGAGCGTTCGGAATGATGGTGTAAAGGTATCCAAACTACGCATATATTAGGTCAAACTGTTGGGATTTCAGTATGGCCTCCTCTTTGGATTGGGGATGTTCGGATGCAATGTCCTTTTCTATGGGAGGGAGAAAGGTTTTGACAAACCAATCCAAAAAGATCCTGTCGTCAAGTTGGATCTTGCACAAAATACGAAGTCACTGCCACTCATGGATGTGGTCAGTTATATGTGTCGCGGTGCTTTGGCGGCAGGATAACAATATTTCCACCCCTTCATCATATCTGATGGGGAGTTGGAAATACTGCAGGAACATGAAATATAAGGAGTTGAAATCTGGGTACTTGGCTTGCGGTAGCTCAATGTGCCATTTGGCCACAAAACCTATGAGGGTGCATTGGAATAGCCTCAGCCTGATGGAATTGTCTACGATGTTGTTTGACGAGCAGGTTTTGGGGGCACTCCCCTGCCATGCATTCAAACTTGGCAATGTTTGATGGAAGTTTGGTTGGCATGGGACGCCAAAAGGTTTGATGGTGGATGGGGTCATTTGTCAATCAAGCCAAATCAGGAAAATTAAGATGAGCCATGAAAGGAATATTTGACCCCAGGTTAATGTGAGATGGGGAAGTGATAGTGGTAGTGTTTGCAGGTGCATAATGCACCTGCATGGATGGGGGCACTTGTGGTGGCACCATCGTAGATGGGCCAATTCCCGCAAGTGTGGTGTGAGGGATAGTGTGGATGGAAGGGCCACTGCCCCCATGTGTGACAGGAGGGGCAGTGTATGTGGAAGGGGCACTACCCCCCTCTTTGATAGGAGGGGCAGTGTATGTAGAAGGTCCATTGCCAGCAAGTGTTGCAGGTGGGATAACTTGAGTGGTTACTATGGGTGGTGGCAGCTGACTGATGATGGTTTGCATGACCATGCTAGGGCTACCTGCTGGGTTGTTGGTGATAATTTATGGTGTGGACATGGGTCCACTAGCTATGGCTATGCCATAAAATGGATCGATATTTGCACCAGCCATGGGGCTTAATGATGCAGAGTACAAGTCTGGTTTAGACTGATATGGTTCTGAATATGAATCAAAGGTTGTGTGGCCTTCTGATGGTATGAGAGGTCGTCGAGAATGGTATCGATGATGTCAGTTCAATATCCCGAATTGTGGTGGTTCACCTCTTAGGCATGAGGAAGAGCATGAGGGATCAATTGTGTTAGATGTGTATCAAACTTGTGGGAATGATATTTTGGACCTCAGTTTCAATGGCTTCCTATTGGCTGTAGGAGGTCACTTGGCCACCAAGATTGCTAGAAGATAGCGCTTGGATTTTTCCTCATGGGTGTTCTACTCAATTAGTCAGGGTCGCTACCTGTTTCACTTTGCAATTCCTCTCAGCGGCCAGCTACTTTGGGGTTCCCGTGGTAATCCTCACAATGAGTTTCTGGGAAGAGCCCAAGTACTTCCCACGGTTAAGGAAGTTAGGGACTTATGTCCTCAAAGACTGCATATTTTTGAACTTAGTGTAAATTAATCAATTTTAGTGGCTCTCTCAACGTCATGAACTGAGTTGAGTTGATTACATGGTATGGTGTATATGTCTTACTATTTTTATATTATCAAGTGGCTGTAAATGGTTTATGAATTCATCATGTTGTGGTAGATTTCATATCATTGTAAATAAAAGCAGTAAATAATCAGAAATTTTGTAGACAGATACCATTTTTTACCCTGATTTGCAATAGCCTAACTAGGTGACTACCTTACACCTATATTCTTCTTCAACCAAGAGAAGGTGCTGGGCTCTCAACACAATGGGACTAAGCCCATCTGTAGATCCACAGGTCACCTTCCAGATGTAAGGTTGGTCAACAAGGAGGATGCTTAGCATCATGATAATCCCTCCTTCTCTACCCCCTCTACCTTCCAAGTCATCTATTTTTAACAGTTTTGAACAATATTCAGTGAAGGTCCTATTACTATACAAGATGTCCCCGCATCGTCTTATCCCAAAATACCCTAGAGGGTGATGACTGGGTAGAGGAGGAAGGGTAAGCAAGACTGTTAATTTTATGTCAATTTTAGTTAAGCTACATTCATTAAGCCATTAATTTTTTTTTTTTTTGAATTTACACATTGTTTGTAGATGAAATTGCAGTAAACTTGAACAGAAACAAAAATGGGACTATTGTGCTGGATAGAGGTGGTTGAGCCGCACTGACAGTCCTTAGTAAACTGAAAATTAACTTCTAAGTGACATACCGCATGTTTTGGGTCAAATGTGGTGAGGGGGTCGGCAATTGTTTCCTGAAACAGGCGAGGGGGTTGCACAGATTTCACAGACAGAAGTGATCTGTCCTACTGAGGGAAGTCACACATTTTGGAGGAAAAAGGGTGGCCTGGTCGCGCCTATGAGGCCTAAATGAGCGACCTAGTCCCCTGTTTAGGCCCAATAAGTGCAACCTGCTATAGATTTGGGGTTTTTCTAATCCTGAGTTAGATCCGACAGATAGTAACCTATACTGTAGCCAAACAGACTTGGATTTTCCTTGCAGAGGCTTCGGCAATAACAAAAACTAAAAATAAATAGGATCTAAACTAGATTTGAAAAGAAATTTTAAAACTAGGGTATAAACTGAAATGAACTTGAAATTTTAAAAAACTGAACCAAGGATCCTATGGGATTGACCTGGTATGGTCACCAGTTCTATAGTAAAGATTTCTCCTTGCTACAGGGGAAGTTATGGCTCCCTTCCATCTATAGGACAGAAGGGTAGGTTCCTATGTGAAAATGCATGAAAGAAAAACTGAAAGGAAATTGGACAGAGATGAAAGAAAACAACAGAAAGAAGTGGTCATGAACCCCTCTGCAAACAAGGTTAGGGCTTTGCTCTGAGAACCTGCAAACAACTATTAAACAACAATAAACCTGCAAAACATGTTAGTAATCAAACCTGCAAGCAAATATGGGTCAGGAAAATGACTAAACTACTAAAGAAAACACATAAAAAAATAGTGGTATACCTCTTCTTGGGTGCAATGGGCCACCATGCCTTGGCTGGAGGAAGCACCTCTCTATCTCACTTAGAAATGGAGGAGCTATGGCTCAATGGGGAAGATGAGTGGATGAGAGGGTGATGTGGGTGGCTTGAGAGACAAAGGGTCTTAAGGCATCCACAGGCAGCATAATAGTATGTAAGGGAAGAGTTGTTTAAGAGTGACCCCCACCCCTCCTTTTATAGCTTTTTTGGGGGGATTTTTAGGGTTTTAAGCCCTTGGTCAAGGATTTAGCCCCTTTTTGGGGCTTTTAGCCCCTTTCATCCTAAATTTATCTCCTTTTATGGTTTTAGTCTCCTTTTAGGGGTTTTAGCCCCTTTTTGGAGGCTTTAGCCCCTAGGAGAGTTATTTAGGCTCCTTTTTAGGGTTTTTAAGCCATTTTACTCATTTTTAAGCCTTTTTGAGGGTATGGGGGTCTAATGGGGTGATACGAAGGTCGTGCATGGGTGTCCTTGGGTGGTGTAGGCCATGTAGAGCTGAGTGAGGGATTTTTTTGGTTAACATGCCATGACGGACCATGTGGAGGACATTTTTTTGATAAGAGAACGACATAGAAAGTGTTGCATTCTGGTTATTACTGGTCGAGCATTTTTAGGGATGTTTCCAAGTATGTTAAAGGATGTGATAGTTTCCAAATAATGGGTAGACCTACTTCTGATTAGATTCCCTTATAGCCTCAAGTCATGATAGATCCATTTGAGAAATGGGATTTGGATTTTGAATGACCAATTTCTCCCATGTCTCATATTTTGAATGACCAATTTATCCCATGTCTCGTAAAAAGAAGTATATCCTAGTTTCCAGAGACTATGTTACTAAGTGGGTAGAAGCTAAAGCTTTGTTTAGGGTGCAAAGAAATCGATACTAGAATTCATATATGAAGAAATATTCACTCGATTTGGTATACCTAGAGACATATTTATAGATCAAGGCTCTCAATTTACTTCTAAGTTAATTAAAGAACTCACCATGAAGTATGGCATTTGACACTGTAAATCCTCACCCTATCATCCCCAGGACAATGGACAGGTAGAATCAACCAATAAAAACTGGAAGGCATCTTCACCAAAATGATTCACTTACATCATAAGGATTGGGAAAATAGACTCCTAGAGGTTTTGTGGGCCTATAGGATTACATGGAGAAACACTAGCGGATATACCCCCTATGAGTTGGTGTATGGAAAACAAATTATTTTACCTATCAAATTTCAAGTTAAAACATTTCGTATGGTAGCATAATTAGGCATGAATTTGGATTAAGCACATAAATAATAAGTGTTATATATTAATGAATTAGATGAAATTAGACAGGATGCACTCCAAAGAACCATGTTAATTCAGAACCAATGAAAGAAATGGCATGATAAATTTATAAAGAAAAAAAATTAATACTGGAGATTGGACACTGCTATTTGACTCAAGATATAAAAATTTGAAAGGAAAATTAACTACTCATTGGAAGGGTCCATATGAAGTAGTTACAGCTTTCGATAATGGATCAGTAAAAATTAAGACAATTGATGATTCACAAATTTCCTTTGTACTAAATGGACACAGACTTAGAATTTCCCACCAACCAACATCTAAATAGGATTTCGTACAGTATGTTTTACAACAGAGAGAAATAGAATTGGTTGAAGAGGAAGCCATTCCTCCTCCTCCTGATCCTTAAATTTATTTTGGTTTGTCATTACTTGTATATATGTAAATATGATTGTGTTCTCTTGAATAATTAAGAGTCATTTCTAACAAATTAACTGCAATTATATATAAATTTCATTTCTATGACCATTTGTTGTTGTTTTGTCAAATTAAAGTAGAAATACTTTTTTCCTTTTTCTTACGAATTTTGTAGATGTTTTATTAAGAACAAATATGAATCATCTAACAAGTGGTGTTGTAGTTTGATTACAAATATTTTATCTCTATAAGCAGCTTATGAAGTATTATTCGAAAAAATGTAGTTCCTTAAAATATTTATGATATATCTTAACTCTTTCATTTTGGTTACTATCAAACTTGAATTTTATAATACAATTGATGAATTCCTTGTATATCCTCCTTAACCACTTATCCTATCATTTGTTATGCTTTTATTTATGGTATTTTGATTCAGAAATGTATATTTTTTATTTAATAAAAACAGTTGCTTGGAACACCTACTCTAATTATCATATTCTTTCAGATTCTTATACCTATGGACTACTAGTTCATCTTATACTTATTATTAAAACTTGTCTCTTAATCATTTTTGTGGTAACTCGAAAGTAAGTGAAATTTCTACTTGTGGGAAACATTACTTATCATTTCATGAAGAAGATAGACTGAAAGGTCCAAGAACAACGTTAAGTTATTCTCTTTTGACATGGTCCATAATTTAGGCCATTATAAAAACTACTTATAATATTTGTTCTTAATTTGTATTATGTGTTTATTAGGCTTAGCACACTTTAGTACCAACTGGATTCCATATATATAAAATCATTATATGAAGCAAACCTATAAGGGTACTCAATAGGCTCACTGGCAGCAAGTCAATGCTAAGTAATATCTGAAAACAAGGAAGTTCAGTATATGAAAGTAAAACCATCTAGGTACTGAACATGCTCGCTAGTAGTGGGGCTATTCTTGCATGGTACCAAGATAAACCTAACGAGGTACTCAACAGGCCTGCTAGCAGTGGGGCAATATCAGGTAAAAGAGATCTGGTTAATGCACTATTATACACATGGTTCATTAAAATGCTAATATTAGAATATATAAATACATGTATAGGCCAATTGTTTATGATGTCATTAGAGAAAGGCTGTAAGTTGGACTTCGATCTGACCATCTAATTCAATCAATACCTAGGATATGATTATCCTAGAAATAGAATCCATAGCTATAAAATCTCACAAACTATAGGGTAATCTCAAAATATTCTTAAGATGGAAAGACATCCTTATCATGAGGCATTGATGACTAGTTTTTCCTATGGAATTTTCCAATTATACTACCATTCTTCACTTGATCTTTCTAAACACTATTATTTCTTACAAATGTACATATCTAAATCATTTCCATTTTACTAGTTCGTTTTCTTTTTCATGTAGAAATGATCCTAGCATGATAAGGCTATGTATTACGTTAATCTGAAATTAGTTAGTTTTTCCTACGTGGCTTGAGGACACACCACTATCTTTGGTTTGGGGGAGGAAGAGTATGTTGTGAATATTATACTATTTTTTTTCTTTCTGACTATTTATATAAAATTTTATTTATCTCTGACAAGTGACAAATGTTTTCAGGATAATTAGCAGAAATCTGATCCAACATAAAGCATGTTTTTGCAGAAAAAAATCTATATGAAGGATCATATGTAGGACCATATGAAGGGTTGAATGGTGGTCTGAATGAAATTCCAAATGACGATCTAAATAAAAACTATGGTATTATATCAATAGTGATTATTTCAAGGAGTTAGCTTAATTTTGTTTGTGAAAAAAGTTAAAATTGGTTGAGTCATACCATGATTATTAATTCACCTTTATGAGGCCATTATGAATAATCTAGACCTATGATGTTGTATGCTTTTGATCTCATTTTACCCCCGTATGGATTCGATATGACATTATGACCTTTTTAGTCATCATGACTCTGCCACCACTCCTATTATCTTACCACTCGCATGGGTAAACTATCAAATAAGTTGATCCTCTTGTTAAATCAAGATTATTATGATTATGAATGGGGTTTATACATTTGTATTAAGTCATACGTTCAACCTATCCAAAATTTTACTTTGGACATGGTTGAACTGATTGCAAACTTATGAACTCATTAAAATAGGCATCCTTGATGGCACACATCTCAAGATCATCCATAATGGCACAATCTCCTAAATGTGTCAAGCCTTTTGCATGATCATTTGGTCAATTGAATGAAGCATGTTTTAAATCAGCGCCCTACAAACTTCTACTCTATCACTCCCACTTACCGTTATCCTTGTAGAGTTGTGTTAGCCACCTTCTTCCTATATTCCCTGCAAACTCTATATCCTAGTCTCTGCTTGAACCATGCCGAATTGTTTTGAGCCTGAGAGATAGCAAGACTTATTTTAAATGCCAGAATTTTGGGAGTGCCGAGAGGCATTTTTCTGTGCTGGCTGGAACCCATTACTTCACCTATTGCAATGGGATGATGAGGAAATATCCCTTTTTTTCACGATGGGGTTTAATGGAAAGAAGGAAAGGGTTGGCCATCTCGTCTTCCCAGTAAATGAGGAGTCTATCGCGCTCACAACCAAGCTTCCTAGAGAGGGAACTCAGTGGCATAAGAACTGGTTTGTTTCATGGGCATCTCACAACTTCACCCTTAAACAAGAGTACCGACATGTCACAGGTTTCAAAAGTTTCCATCGCAACTAGATTAAACCAGAGTACATTAATCCTTTGACTTTCATCATCCATCTGATTACTTGTGAAGATATGTTCAACGTACTTAAAGCATACCATATATGTTTGCTAGCACATTTTGTCAATCAGAAATTTAGTAATTTCCATTTCTATTTTCTTATAAGTCTAGAGAAGATGTCGAGCTAGGTCAAGAAAAATACCATTAACCCTAAGTGTAGCCTGTATCATCATAGTTTGATTAAACTCTTGATTATAGATCAGCTTAAAGAGTGAAACCAATATTGGGATACCTTCATGTTTAAAATTCTTAACCCCCATCGAAATATACAAAAACGCCCTTGACATCTCCATAATCGTGATTCCAGTCAATCCATATTCACAGAGAAGAAAATCCCCAATTTTTTTTATCTCGATGAAGACACATTGGAGGCAAGTCTATCCACTAATACCACCCATGTTATCCTTGCTCAGTTTGTACCGTTATCACGACCTCACACTAGAAAGCAGAAGGAATTTTTTTTTGAGTCCATAGTTCAGTCTAGCATCCAGACCGTAGTACAACCCAATGTTCAGAATAATCATTTAGATGGTATGTCAGAACCATATAACCCTGATCCAGAATCACCTTTGTTCATGTTGTCTTGTGTCTCAGTTGAATCGTTGAAGGATGTTGATCGTGAAAATGTTCCTGCAACTACATGGGACATGAGTCCTGACAGACACATTCCTTCTGTTGATATCAATCTGCCATCAAGGGAGATGAGTACCCTACAAGAGTGTGAGAAAACTGCAGAGACATCTACTCTGCATTAGCCAATGGTAGATGAATTGACTTAGGAATTGGCTCAATCAGCAAGAAAAAATGAATATTTTGTTAAGATAATCGCAAATCTTCGACAAGAGAATAAATATTTGTGCTTGCAGGTCAAGGTTGTCAAAGACCTCAACAAGGCCATCAACTTGTTACATAGGTATAAATAGGATATGCATTCTAATTTGAAGTCACAGGCTCAAAAATTGAAGCTTAAAACCCCTGTTTTGTCAACAAAGTTGAAGGAAGCTGCTGACGCAACTCAGTCTTCTTCCTAATGCATCATCATTTTGTTCAGTGGGACCTGGCATTTCTCCAGTTTGGGGAACTATTGATCCTAGTTTTGTTATCATTTTTGGCTGATAATTTACATGTTTGACATTTTTTTTTTCACTTTTTGACATGTTTCTTGTCATGCAGTTCACTATTCAGACCCAGGTACGATTATATTTTGGGTTTATGAAAGTTCTTGTTAATTCTTGTTATTTCACAATTTTATTAGTTAATTCGATGATATTTGATATATGTTTAATGCTTAATTCATTATTTCAGACCATAGTCTTCAACAAGCCAACAAAAATACAATGCTTCCACCCTAGATATGCATAGAGCATATCTAGTTCACTGTCCAACTCACCGTTCAGTCCGTCGAGCTAACCGCATGCTATTGATGGTAGATTCTCGGCGTTAAAGTATGGAACAGTTTGAAAAATTCATATTGTCTAGGAGTATAGTTGATATCATTATATTCATTCTAGAAGACTCACCAACGTACTCCTCTACTCAACACCGTAACACCAATCCACGCCAAGAAGGATCCTTATTCCATATCATGCACCATGAAGAACTAACGTGTGATAAAGGAGGAAGAAGCACTATGTGTTGGCTCTTGATCAGTTATTTGTCATAATGGTTCAGTAAATTTAGAGAGGGGTTGAGTACTAAAGGGTTGACCTACTCACCTCTCTAAAAATTATATATATCAGCCTCTACGCGAGTGCTTAGCTAGGCTGTTTATGCATGTAATCAGTCACTGTTGAAGAAATATGTAATATTTATTCTCATTTTAATAGATGTTATGTTCATCCTGTATATGATCGTGTTCATCTAAAGCGTTTAGTGAGTCATCACTCTGATTGTTGGGAGGGCCCATAATCAATCAGAGGTTTCATTCTTATGTGTATTTTCTTGTATCTTTTTCTTTGCATTAGCTTAACTTCATTTATAATTTGTTATGCAATTTGGTTTTCTACAATTACTTGGTTCTATTTGTTAGATTTTTATCATTTAAGCTATCATAATGATCTTAGTATATTTAACTAAGAGAATAACATGCACATAAATAAACACAAGAGACAAAAGACACAAAGAATTTTCCACGGGGAAACCATAAAGGAGAAAAACCCGCAACTTCCTCAGAGATAGAATCAGCACCAAAAGTAAAACCTGAAAACATAAAGATGATCTCTCGATAGGAGTAGTATCTCTCTTGTCCCAACAACTTCTCCTCTCACTCTTGTGCCTCAATGAGTGAGTGTGTGTGTGATAAATAGAGAGACTCACTCTCTATTTATATTCTTTCGTTCAATTGAAACCCACTCCAACATGTTGGCCTCACTTAACAATTACTTACTAAAGCCGACATCTCTAGGGGTGTCTAATAACCCTAGTGCCCCCTAACTTGTGGGTACTTTTCCTCCTCCAACCAATAAGGAGTTTTATCCTTAACACAATGGTGGGGACTATTTCCCTGACTTATAATGACTCACCCAGGGTCGACTTCTCTAGGATAGTCTAATAACCCTAGGGCCCCATAACTATTGGGACTTTAACCCTTGACCAATAGGAGGGTTACCCACAATGAATTGACATGACTTATTTATATTATAGAAACTTCCGAGAATAAACATCGGGGTATGACATGACTCAATTACATTACAAACACATCCCAGAATAAACATAGAGGTACAATACATAAGATATACAAATGAATACATTTTGAAGTTACAATTACATCAACACTCCCTCTTAACTAGGAAGGTATTCTATTGACACAATTTATCAGTACAAGTCTTCTTGTCTGTATCATCTAGATCATCATCGAGTCCTTGTCATATTCACCTTCAAGTCATCTCCATCTTTAAGTCATCTTCATATTCAAGTCATCTTCATCATCGTATCTGGATCATCACTTGATCTAGATCATCATCATTGGATTTGGATCATCACTCGATCTGGATCATCATCACTAGATCTGGATCATCACTGGATCTATATCATCATCACTAGATCTGGATCATCACTCGATCTGGATCATCTCTGGTTCTGGAACATCTCTACTGGATCATCATCACAGGTGCTATCTCTTGAGTATTCTCATCATAGGAAGCTCTACAGAGCCAGCCCTTTTTCATGCTGGATGTAGGCCTAGCCACCATGTAGGTCTTCTTCAGCAATTATGTCTGACACTTAAGTTAGAATGGACCATACAACACTTACATATGATCATGTAAGAACCAACCCTATAATCATATCAGAAAGGAAACGCCCAGCACTCACATTTGACCATGTGGTAACATAGCCCACAACCCTGTCAAAAAGGAATAGCACTCACTTCTATTCAACCAATGATCGGAATGGCTCAGCACTTACACTTGGCCATGTGAGGAACCAATCCTCCATTCCAAAAGTCTCTGCACTTACATTTGTTCAACCAATGATCAAAAAGGCTCTGCACTTACATTTGTTCAACCAATGATGAAAAAGGATCTGCACTTACATCTGCTCAACCAATGACGAGGAAAGGCCCAACACTTACATCCATTCAACCAATGATCAGGAAAGGCTCTGCACTTACATTCGACACATGCAAGGAACCAATCCAACATGCATGTTCTAAAAGGTGTGCACTCACATCTGATCTTGTAGGAACCAATCCTACAGTCATATCAGAATGGCCCCCAGTCCTATACTGAGCTACCTGGTAACTGACCAGGTGCCTCCATTTTGAGAATGGCATTCAACGCTTATTTTTTATCAGATAGGAACCAATCCTATAGTCACATCAAAATGGCTCAGCGCTCACATCTAACATGGAAGGAACCAAATCCTTTCACTGTGACAGAATGGCTTATCCCTTACATCTGACCTACTTTCCAGAATGGCTCTCAATCCTAGACTGAGTATTCCTGGTAACTGACCAGGTGCCTCCATTCCAAGAATGACATTCAACACTTATATCTCATCATGTAGGAACCAATCCTATAGTCACATCAGAATGGATCAGCACTCATATCTGACATAGAAGGAACCAATCCTCTCACCATGACAAAACAACTCAACCCTTACATTTGACCATGGAAGGAACCAATCCTCTCACCATGTCAGAATGGATCTAGGTATCATCATTTCCCATTGGAATGAACCTCAATCTGGAGAACACCAAGCTTCTCCCTAAAGTACTTGAACTTCACCCTAGCCAATGGCTTTGTCAACACATCAACTATTTGTTCATCCATCGCAACATACTAGAGATTTACTGCTCCCCTCTGCACCATATCCCTGATATAGTGATACTTGATCTTGATATGCTTCGACTTGTCATGGGACACTAGATTCTTTGACAACTTCACGCAACTCTGGTTGTCACAATGTATACAAGTAGCATCCATCTGGAGATCAAATAAATCAGATAGTAGCTTGCACATCCATACAGCCTCACAACTAGCTAAACAAGCCGCAACATACTCTGCTTCAGTTGTACTCAGTGCCACATAGGATTGCTTCCTGCTAAACCAAGAGATCACACATGATCCCATACTGAAGCAACACCCTGAAGCGCTCTTCCTATCGAAGGCATTGCCTACCCAATCTGAAGCAACATAACCCTCTAGGTTAATCTTCTGATTCACCTCATACTTGAGCCCATACTCAACTGTAGCCTTTGCAATCATCAAGTGAACATGTATCCATGTGTTCACAGCAAATAAAATATCAGTTCTTATATCCATTAGGTACATCAATGAACAAATCATCTGGAGATACATCGTGGCATCAACTGTCTCTGATGAAGCATCACTCAATAGCTTCATGTTCAATGCCATAGGTGTGGTCATGGCCTTATAGTCCATCATACTGAACTTCTTCACGATCTCTACTGCATACTTCCATTGTCCACACCTCCATGCCTAGAATTTAGTGCATCGACACATAATAGGAGCATCACTGGTCTTCCTCCTTCAACCTTGAAGCAAAGGTTGGAATCAACTTTACTCTCAATAAGGCCTAGAATCATCAGTAATCTGTCCATCCTATTGTACCATGTCAAACCTTAGGATATTCTACAATCATTCCCTCTGAAGCATCATACTCCCTTTGTATTCCATACTCTATGCACTAAAACATTCTGTACTGGAGTGACACTGGGTACCAAGATCCTCTATCTTGAACTTTTTCAAAAGTTATCCTCACACCCATCTGTGAGCTTGTCATCCTCTATAAACCTTGTAGCATAGGTTCATATATTCATGAATCTCATCATGTATGTTTTATCCCATGGGTGTCTTCTGAGCTCGTACAAGGTCTTATTTCATTTTCACACATGATTCTGCTTGTCATGTGTCTCAACTCCCACTAGTTGCAAATGCCTCTTTGAATCTTTCCTTGTATCCTACGATGTTTCCATCTACTGTATGATGGAACTACGAACTTCCCTTCATGTATCGATACTGCATTCTATACATCATTGTTCTTGAACTGGTCTTCCCTTTGTTCTTGAAAGGTTCTGCATCAATTATGTCGCTGCATTCATCATATTATTTCTCATCTTGAACTATCGTTACTTGTTCCTTGGAACAAGTCTCATTCTTCTTTTCTTGTAGGCGATTATGTATGCGATCTTTCCTACAAGTCAAATTCATTTTCATGGTTAGAGATATTTCATAAGGAATATTCATAATGGAAAATTCTTATGCATAAATATATGATCATGCAACTACTTTAGCCAATACAACATTCATCCATATCTCACATAAACTTTTCTAGATGCCTTCCATCTCTACCAAGACAACATCGAGATTGTGCATTAATCCAATATGTCAGCAAAGAGGTTTCATTCTAGATAAGTAGAAATGAATAGTTTAGCACCATGAGATACTTACCCACTACATGCATATTAGCAGTATACTGTCATTAATGCAAATATTCTATCATGCACAATACATTAACTGAATATAAAGAAATGCATAACAAAAACAATATCATGAAATGACAATTGAATACTTATCTTTATTTGTTTCATGGGTAGACTCCTTCTTGAGCCTTCAGCTTCATCGTCTTCTTCATTCATAATAGCATTGTTTCTTATCCAAATGCTAAGGTGGATAAGAGATTATTCAAGAGTTGAGTTCTTCATATTACTCATTGCTTGAGGGGTCTTCGTTGGATGGTGAGAGCTTGATATTCAGTTGCTCCCATCGTGTTTTATCTTATTATTAGTTGAGCTTCTTCTTCTTCCCAGAGTCTACTAAAAGTAATCACTTTGTTATGGCACGCATTCGTCAAATGAATGAATCCCATGATCCTGGGAGACCATTCAAGGTGGCTATCACCACTTCTGCATTCTTCACTTCTTCTTTTACCGCTTCAAGTTGTTCTTTGACTTGAGAGACCCTTGTAAAGTATAACTGTATGGTCTCCGCATTCTGGATCTTCACATTCTTCAACTAGTTTCTCAAGGTCATAATCTAAATTATGTTCTTCCCTTAAAATAGCTTGGTCAAGGAATCAAACATCTTCGGTCTCTTTAGGGAAGACACTTGTGGTACAAGTTGATCCATGATTGAATCAATAATGATCTTCTTGTCCTTTACCAAGTTCTTCATGTGTAAGGATTTTAGCCTTATCTCCCTCTGGAACTGGAACCTCTCTACTCATGTAGGTGTCCAATTCATTTTCTTCAGAGAGATAATATACTTCCATGCTTGGAAGTTGTCAAATTCACCAAGCTTATCATCAAGATTATGTGATATATCAATTTGAAATGATAACCTCAAATGAAAATAGCAATAGATTAGATCTTACCGATTTGAGATGTCCGTCCTGGTTTCGGAGCTAGCTGATCTATGGTTTGTCAGAGAAAACCTAATTCTCAAAACTTGGAATATTTCATATCTGATTGGATAGAAAGATATATCTCTTCAAGTTGAGTTGTCCAATGTACTCCTTTTCTGAAAACAGTGGAGGGAAGCTCATGGAACAGGAAGACCTAGTTTTCCAATTTCTTCTGGAGAAATGGCTGTTACTATTTATGTGGTATATCCAAAATTACTACTCCTCTCTATATACAAATGCACACTGAGGTAGCCGAACATGTCCCTGATCCAACACCATAGGTTTAATTAGAATTGGTTTCACCAATTGGGACTTATGATCATTGTCCCAATGTGACCTCTTACAAGACTGTTCTGAATAGTGAAGTTGTATGGACTGCCACATGTCACTGGTTCATCTTCTGAGTCTGAAACTCGGACCATAGAAAGTAAAATCTGTTCCCTTTTTGGAAAATATTCATAAATTTCATTTGGAACTTTTTATCCCAAGATATAGCAATTCTCCCTAGGTGTCTTGTTTATGGATGAATCTTGGAAGAGGCTGGAGCCATAACTTGGAGGGATCATATCTCCAATAATGTAGTCAATATAAGGTTGAAATTAGGACACTGTGTAAATAGAGATATTATATTTGGCCTATGAAATTTTCAGGTCTTGATCCTTTGCCAATATCTATATCTAGCGAATGTACCAAAACTTAGTAGTTTTAGTATTGAGGGTTTTTCTAGCTCGAGGTCAAACTAGGGTTTGACTTTCTTGAAGTTTCACCCAACCGAAAAACTTGATCCATGTCTCTAATATTCGATTTTGATGAGGAGAGAAATCCTATGTAGGTCTCATTCAAAAGATCCTCTTCTGTAAGAATCCCTAGTTTCCTGCATCGAAAATTAAAAATGCTCAGAATTTAATTCTTCTTCGACAGAAAGATGCACCCTTCAATGGAGAGTCAGTATAGCATACTTTTTCTGATGGATTGTGGAGAGAGACCCAAAAATTAAGAAGTGCTAGCTTCTGTAGCTGCACAATGTATTCTTCTCAGGTTAGCTCTGATACCATGTTAGGTTTTTATCATTCAAGCTAGCATAATGATCTTAGGATCTTTAACTAAGAGAATAACATGCACAGCAATAAACACAAGAGACAAGAGACATAAACAATTTTCCTTGGGGAAACCATAAAGGAGAAAACCTCGCAACTTCCTTAGAGATAGAATCAGCACCAAAAGTAAAACTCGAAAACATAAAGATGATCTCCCTACAACAGTAGTCTCTCTCTTGTCCCGAGAACTTCTCCTCTCACTCTAGTGCCCCAATGAGTGAGTGTGTGTGTGATAAATAGAGAGAATCACTCTCTATTTATATTCTTTCATTCACTTGAAACCCACTCCAACATGTCGGCCTCACTTAACAATTATTTACTAGAGCCCACATCTCTAGGAGTGTCTAATAACCCTAGTTCCCCACAACTTGTGGTGACTTTGCCTCCTTCGACCAACAAGGAGGAGGCACAATACATAATATATACGGATGAATACATTCCAAAGTTACAATTACATCAACAATAGTAGCATAGATTACCTTATAATTTTGTGTTGTTAAAGTATTTTCATTTCCAGAGATAATTAACCGGTTGTGCACATAGCTATGCTTTCAATTTGTTTTATAGCTTTCCTTTCATCTTTATGTTTGGTTTCATTGTTGCAATTAAATAGAATTTAGTTAGTTTAATTATGTAGGTTTAGTTTTGTTATAGTTAGGTTTGATTCTATCTAAGTTTTATCCTTAGTTTTTAAATGTGGTTCACCATTTGTTAGAGGGCTACTCCATGGAAAATTCCAATACCTGATATTCAAACTGAATCAAGGTATGGCCAGCTCATCAATCACAACATTTATTACAAAGGGATCCACAAGAGCAACATGTCACTTACAAGAGTAGAACTTGGGTGGGGAGGGTAACATTCATTCCTCCCAACCACCCAAGCTACATCCATTTGACTAGTTTTATCCTTAGTTCAATCACATTTCAGTTTGTTTTATGATAGGAAGTAGTTTCTTTTTATAAATTAGTATAAGTTATCATTTTACAGTAGATTCATTTTCACTTTCTTCTTATTTGTTATAAATTCATTTAGTTATATTTCAATTTGTTGAAAAATGCAATAGATAATGAAATTTTTATAATTATGAAATAATTTAAGTTAGTTTAATGTTGAATTTGATTATTAGGTAGGTTTGTTTATCATTCATTTTGCACTTTATTATCATATGCATGAATCAAATGCTCTCAAAATCATTTAAATTAACTATTTCTTAAAAATTCTAGTCTTTTATATATATAGACTGTCATTCAGATAGCTTGTTCTGCCTGTTGTTCAGACCTACCTTCTAGTCTATTATCCAGCCTTTAATTCAGCCTTCAGTGTTTTTAATCTATTTTAAGCCTGTTTCTTTATCTTTTTTATTATATTTTGACTGTGGTAGATAGATAATAGTTATATTTATGATTAGAACCTTAGGTTAGATTTTTTAAAGTATTAATTAAAGTATTATTCTTATTTTTCTCTCCTTTCACCTTATGTTTTGAGTTATGTCTTGTGTTTTGGTTTATTCTGGTTTCTGATTTCTTTCTTCGATATTGTTGTAAGTCTTTGTGATTATATCTTTTGTTTGTATTGATTTATCCTTTTGTATAGAGAGTTTAGGGTTAGATATGTCAATGTTAGGAAAGTACACTAGCACTTTGTAGACTGGTTATAGTAGTAGGGCCTTTTCTTTCACTGTGTGATTACCAAAGAGACTTAGAGAGTAGGACTTAAAAGAGTTATATTTATTATGTTTTCTACTTGCTTCTTAACTTAAATCTTCTTTATTAATTTTTCTACTTTTTTCACAATTTCAATCTTCTTTATTAAGTTTTCTACTTGCTTCTTTTATTAAGGTTTGTTACTTGTCTATCAACTATATTTTCTTTACATTTGAATTGGTTATAAGTTAGAATCATTTGCTTATAGAATAGATCACCGTGTTTACCATTACTTGTGATTGGAATTTCCTTAGTTTGCACATATTTGTAGAAGTTAAGTTCGATTTGATTCCGTTCAGTTTCTTTACTTCATTTGAAATCCATTTTGACACCACTCCTTTTCAAGTTCCGATCACAATAAATGCATATCCACAAAAAACCAAGGAGAGTGGAATTAGATAACTTAGTTTTACCACTATGTTCTTTTGTTAATTATATGAATAGCTTAAGTTGTTGAATTTGTAAAAGTGTCTCTAGTTGTTGTAATTTTGTTATAATGCATTGTATAGTTAATATCTGAAGTTGTCTATAAAGATTTCTTAAATTAAGAAGAGGAATAGTTAAGCAAAACTGAAGTTTATTCTCCTAAATTTTACTTGTTCATATTCTTATATTTCAATATTTGTCTATAGAACAAAGTAGTATAGCTTGCTACTTCTCTAGTCTAGCACTCTGTTTGGTTTAATTACCTTTCTAGTTGAATTTATAGGAGTTTGAATTGGTTGTTCATTTTGAAAGATTTTTCGATATTTTCTTTGTCAAAATATTTCTAAGACACCCTAGGAACCCCTCTACCTTTGCATATACTTTGTGTCAACTTGAATTTGACCAAACACGATCGATAATTAAATACTAAGTGAATTAATTAAGACATTATAACACCCAACACATCCCTCTGGGTCTCATGAGCGTATTCCAACGAATTTGCAGTCTAAGATAGACCTACAACCTCATAGTGCTCAAAAGGTTTGTTCTTGTTGACTTGTTTCCTGATAGAAATGATATTATGGGGATCATAGTTTATGGAAACATTTATTTGTAACCCCATTTCTCTCAATAAGATTTCTATCACTGGTAAAGAATACATGTTCTTTATGATGAATGGGACTACAACCCATGGGAATTTGATCTCTAAAGACTTCTTGAAGTTAGGAAAGGGTTCATTTTACACTATCATCTTTTGTCTAATTTAATCCAAAAAAAACGCCCTAAAAATCAAGAATGCAACTAAAATTTAGGGTTGATGAACAAACCCATACAATATAATTATTGTAGGCTCCTCTAATAGAAATGAATCTCCTATTCTCTTTTCAAGACTGAACTGCAACATTTCCTTCATCTGTGGTAAGACCCTTGGCAATTTCTTATGAAAGAATGCATTATAGACCTATGACATGAGAAAATTCATGTATATGTTGTAATATATATTCATTTCATATATAAGTACCATATTAGTAACTTGCAAGTTTTCTTCACTAAATGATAAGGACATTTTGAGCAGATACGACTGGAACTTGAAACATCTTGTTTTGTGGAAGTCAACTAACTGAGAATGAATATTTTTCATCTAGAAATTCATCAAATTTAAGGCATGATGACCAGACTGACTGACCCAACTCTTATAACTCAAACTGACCAGTTCTAAAGGTAAACAACATGTTCATTAAAGGTTCTGTAACATATTTACCAGTATCTAACCCTAAAAATGACTTATGAGGGTTATAAAAAATTGGTTTTCTTCAATGAATAGGCTGGTATCAACAAGGAAAGGTGGGTTTTGCAATAGGATGTCAGGATTGAAACAAGTCTTGAGGGAATCCTATTTTTGTTCGATGGTGGAATCTCAAAATACTGGATTATAATTTCTTCATTAAACTCTTTGGAAAATTGAGTAAACTCGACAAGGGAAGAGAAATTATTTATGATAAGAAGAGGGTTGATTGGACATAATATATTAGACTTGGTTGCATCCATAAGTGTCCTCTTATAAGAGGAGTAATTAGACGTGCACCAGTTGACAAACTTAGGAAAATTTAGGGTTTGTTCTATGGAAATATAATGAAAAAATTACCTCTATCCCATGGTCTCTGATGATTTTTAATTTACTTTTAACAGCATCTATAGGACCAGTCAATAGTATAGTGTTAAAAATATCTGATTCTTTATCCTCAAAACCCTCTTCAATCCTTTGATATTCTAAGTTCTAGGCCTCTGCCTCTTCTACCTTAGCCATTTTAAATACTTTCTTAGTGAGGATAAATAGTCTACCTAGTTCATTGACAAGTGGTCCAAGTATTTTCTCTAAGTTTTTTGTTTCTGCAAATTCCTGGGCTTTCGTCTTCCAATGTACAAATAAAAAATTTACTTAAATCCACATTCCCTCAATTTTATATTATTTTTTCTTTCCTATCAACCATGCATATTTCTTAGTGAAAAATTTTCCCCTCCATCCATCTTGCACCCTTCATCCTGAGTCATTGATCCTTCTTCCCGTTTTAAACCATTTATCTTTATTCCATGATATGCTTCCTTCCCTATTCTTCTTGTAACTTCCAGTTGTGGATTGAATTTTGATCACATATATATCCTCTAATTTATCTTCACCATCGATCATTTTCATATTTTACTTACCACTTTAATTTTTCCTCCCAACCCTAGTCTCTTAAGGAACATGCATTTTCCCTTTGTGGAAAGGTTATTTGCCATAGATCTGAATCCACCTTGATCTGAACCATTCAATTATTATATTTTCTACCCAATTTCGTTGATATTCCTTTCAAATTATAGTGAGCATTTTCTATCAGCACAACTATTCCATACATTTATATATTCCTTCATCAGATATTCGCCCTTGATTACATATTCCCTTTATATCATTCCACAATATCCCCAAGTTTCCTCTCCCATGCACCTTTTATCGTGAAAAAAATCTCAATTGTCGATCTAGATCATACATTTATATTGATCATTGAACAATGCGGCCCCTACCACATTCCGCTACGTCCCAAGATTTTATTCATCCATGCACTTTTCAATTGCAGATTCAATACCGAATGTTGATCTGGATCACGATTTGATCTAATCCATCAAAACATAAGGCTCCTACCCGATTCCACTGATTTCCAACTTAAATTACACCGTTCTTTTTCACACAATGGAATCCATTTGAAGTGTAGATAAAAAACATGCTTAAAATATCCTGCATCTAAAAGTGACAGGCCTACCAAATTCTGCAAATATTCAAAGTTTATTTCTCCATCCATGTTCTTGTAGAGGAATCGATATCCACCTTGTATCTCTTTTATCTTAAGATCTCCACCCTTGAAAAGTGAAATATCTACACAATTTCGCTGATTTCGAAATTTTATTTTCTCGTGCATGTTTAACAAGTGAAATTCTTGATGGTCGTAGATATTCCTCCATATGTTGATCTGACAGTTGATTTTATCTACAAGTTAACACCATTCTGCCTATAATAAAACTCATTTGAACTGTTCAACTCACCTCCATGGATTTATTTGTAGCCATCAATCTCCCCCGCTGTAGATATACACCATTAATCCTTGCCGCAACATAACCCTTAAGTGGATTTCTCATATAATGCAGCTATATGCAAGGTCGCACTTGGGAAATTTTTCATATTTTTCCTTTCAAACCTAGGAATAAATCTTTCAAAACATTAAAAACCCATTCTTCACACCTCTAGGCTATATGATACAAAACATTTTGACCTCACCTTTCATTTTCTCTAGTAAACCCTTCGAACTTCTTATCCAAAAAATGGTGCTAAGAGTTGGCTCCGATTGGGGATGCTATCCTCCCTGTGAGGTAGCAAAGAACTTGTATACCAGTTCCTACCTAAAAAACCTTCAAACCTAATACATCTATTTTTTTCTTTTTTCTGTATATATAAAAAATAAATATAAAGAAATATGGATACCCCTCAATATCTTAGGTCCTCTCTAGGATTCAAATATTTGGGCTCGCCATCTGTACTGATTCAAATGTAAATAAATATATACCATCTATGGTACAAAAATTTCCTTCTAACCTCAAGACAGGTAATGTTTTAGAAACCTTCCATTTATAGGACCTCCCTTCAACTGAGTCCCATCTTTATGCTACAAAATGAATTAATTATCCCCCTTGTATGATGCAATAATGTATAGACCTACCCATATATGATCAAATTTCCATACTTTTCTTCTCTAGGAGAATATCACTTCAAGACCAAATCATCAATCTAGAACAATTCATCTTTAAATTTCCTGTCAAAAGTATTATTCATCTTTTCTTGATGTGTTTGAATTTTTTCATAGGATTTATCCCTTGTTTCATTCAATTCTACTATTTGATTTATCCTTCTTTGCATATGGTTTGGCTCATAGTCCTACTCTTGCAATAGATTCATGATAGGAAAACCCAAAGATGCTAGAAAAACGACTTCATCCCCATAAACCAACTAAAATGGTGACATTCCAACTGCTCTTTTGTGGTAACCATGTCTTCCCACAAAGCATATTTCAGCTTTGTATGCCAAGCTCTTTTGTTTTCTTCCAACAAACTTCTTAATTTCCCTTACCAAGTTCTTATTGGAAGATGATTCCAGTCCATTTACATGTTGATAATAAGCAGTAGAATGGTTCAAATTGATGTGGTACTTATTAGAGAAGCTTATCATATTTTTTTATTTGAACTCGGGTGCATTATCTGTCATAATTATTCTGGGAGAATAGAACCTGGCCAAAATGTTATTCTCTAGAAAGTCCATTCTCACACCATCAGTGGATGTCCTTGTGTGTATAGCTTCAATCCATTTTCTAAAACAATATGTTGTTGTCATAATCCATCTATGTTGACTTGAAGAATTTGGTTTGATTTCACCAGTGAAATCTAACCCCCACTGGTGAAAGGGTGCCTCTACTAAAATTGGATTGAGAGGGAGTGGAACCAGCTTTCTCTTACCATAAAAAATTTGACACTGATGACATGTAGTCATTTCCTTATGTTAAAGTGTTGTAACTTTCGAAGATATGCTATTGTAATTTTGTTGTATTCTCCTTTGAATATTTTATTCCTCCATTCAGAGATGTCATTGATGTAATTGGTCATGTAAAATTCATGAGGTAAACCCTCCATTGTATGTCGAGGCAATAGTGCCCAGGTGTCAATATAATAAATGTTATTTGTGGTGTCCAATTGGAAAAGTGGGCCCATTCAGTTAGAGAATTCTCCATGTTAAGTTAGATTTAAATTCAATAGAAGAATATAAATAGGTGAGGCACCTCTCTCATTCTAACAGATCACACACTCAAGTATTGTGTTGGAGAGAGAGAGAGAGAGAGAGAGAGAGAGAGAGAGAGAGAGAGAGAGAGAGAGAGAGAGAGAAAGAAATACTCTACTGTGGAATGTGAGCAACTATTATTGTTGATGAGGTTTAATACTGTCTTGGCTGAATTCTATACTGAGAATTTTTTGTGGGGTTTTCTCCCTTGTGGTTTCCCTGAGGAAAATCTTTGTGTTCTCTTCTGTTCTCTTGTGTTGTTGCACTTGTCATTATTTAAGTGATACATTGATTATGGTTATGATGTTATGATTTTAAATCTTGTATAACTATTAAAAATATAACATGGTATTAGATATACCCTGAAAAAATTCTGTGTGCATTAGAAATAGTTCTACAGCTATAGCTATTGAAGATTAGGGCTTCAGGCTTGAAAACCCTAAAATACTAAAACTAGTCATTTTGGTACATTCTCTATATCTAGAGATTAGGGCAGGATCAGGAGACAAAACGTTTACAGGAGGAATATAAATTCCTAATGTACCCAGTATAAACAATTTAGCATATGAATCACTATAATATAGGATATATGATTCCTCTAAATCGGGGTTCCAGCCTCTCCCAAGATTCATCCCTAAATAAGTGACCTAGGGAGAATTGTTATATCTCGGGATAGGAAGGTCCATATTAAGTTTATCAAGATGTTCCATATAGGGAATGGACTTTATTTTTTGTGGTAAACGTTTCACACCATGAAGGTGAAAGATTGACATGTGGCAGTCCATACAAGTTTGTAATGATGAACAATCCAGAAATAAGTCAACTTGGGAAACTTCATATAAGCCCACTTGGTGAATCCATTTCATATCTAACCTATGGGGTTGGAAATAATATAGACCAAGATACCATAGGACAAATTTTCATACCTTGAGGAGACTAAATTGCGGAGATATAGAATAAAAATAATTTGTAATTTATACAAAAGAAACTGGAGAAACACTAGGGCTCCTTGTTCGGGGAACTTCCCTCCACCAATTAGTTCAAGAAGGAGGACCATAAAATTCTCTCTAAGATGGAACATTTATCTATTTAATATGTTTATCATTTTATGTAATTCCATTTTTCTACCTAACACTATTGTAGGAGAAAACTAGGGCATCATATGTTTTACAGTTTTGTCCACAGTTTTTGGGAAAATAAGTATGTTGCTCAGCTTTCCTTGAGGATGCACATATTTCTATTTAATCAGATCTGAAAGATACCTATGTTGAAAATTTAGGGTTTCTCTCTCTAACCCTACATCTACCAGAATCATTCTTTCAAATTATCCTCCAAGCAAGCATCAAGATGAAGCAACGTCACTGGTAAGTTCCATCCCCTCTATTTCCATTTGAGGTTCTCTTTTTTATCATGAAAAAAAAATACCAAGCTTGAGGACTAGCTTGAAAGAGTCAAGAAATTCTAAGCATTATAGAGTGCTTATCATAGTTGAATAACCATACCATGAATAACTATGTCAAAGAAGAAGCTACAGATCTAGATGAAGATGAAGTAGAAGCCAAGGACCTAGTCAAAACAAAAATGAGCATTTATGTATCCATTGGATCTCACATGTATCATCCTTGAATATTCTGAAGGATATGTTCAATGCAATGAACAAGAATGTGCGAATATTCCCTTAATATATCATCTTAAGGAGCAATTGGAAGCCATTGAAGACAATGTCAAAGAAGCAAAAACACACATTACAACTTTGTATGGTCTTCCAAATTCAGTCAAAATTTTTGTTTTAGTAGGAATATCACAAATGGAGGAATGCACGATTGATTGATAGAAAAATAAGAAGAGATAGCAATCAATCCCTAACAACTCTTACCAATAAAAGAAAGAATAAAGAACATTTCCACAAAGAGTAGAAGGACATCTCACAACTCAATAGTTCAGTTGTGATAAGAAATGACACTTTGAAAAAGAATGTCCCAAGAAGCAAGAATAGCAGGATGATATGATCTAGAAGTGCCAGTTGATCATACATAATGATATTTGGATATGAGTTTGAAACATGAATGGAAGTTTTGTAAAGTCTTCCAAGTAATTCTACAAGATCAAATATATCGTTGATCGAAGTATCAAAATATATGAATCAATGTTTCTAGCTACTATCAAAAGAGGGAGTCGATTATAGAAAGACATTTGTGGGCCACTTTTCCTAACTCATTCCACCCAGGTTCTACGCATCTTGTCAACCCAACAAATACCTGAGATACCGGTCTGACAGAGTATGCCCCTTCGGAAACACCTGCGAAGCAGGCATAGTCTCACCCAAGATATATTTTCAATGGGTAACCGCCAAAACCATGTTTTCGCGATTGTCAAGGGGTTATAGTCCATTGGTGCACATCCAAGGAGCTCAACAAAGGTAACAGGATGGATAGACAGAGAAGTCAATCTTATATGACTAAGCATAATTATATGTCATCGTGTGCAACTTTATACTTGCTTCCAACCTCGTAACTAGCGCAACCTATGCAGTTCAGCTGAATTGTACTAAAAGATCGTTGTCACATCCTCGACCCTCTGACCGGAAAGAGGACGCTACCAAACCATAAAAAACATCTAAGAAAATATCCCCATGAACATGAATAGGCATATAGTGCTGAAATAAAAACTTAAAACATAAAACATGCTAAGACGCATAAACCTTCACATGCATAGCGAAAGCAAACATAAATTCATTCAAGCATAGAACATGTTCATCATATTCATTATTCAGTAAATACAAATGCAGAGACAAAATAGTTAAGAATACTCATCTTAAAAAGGACTCATCCTGCAACCAGCTATGTCGCTGCAACATTCCACCCAACCATATGCCAGGATTCTCACCAATCTCTCAGCAACACTGGCACCCCCGAGTTGGGCATGATTCCTCAAGGAGTAAGGGTCAAAGCAGGATTACACGAAGCCAAGGTACACAAATCAGCTAAGCCCACACAGTAGGGTTTATCAGGCCATCAAGGAGTTAGGGAAGGCTAGATTCTAAGCTGGTGGCCTCAATGGAGAGCTAAGGTTGCCTATGCCAGAGCTAACCCTGACCTCTAAGACATCCACACACCCAACACTCGCAATCAGTCCTTTCTCTGCTTTGGAGTCCCTCAGGCCCTGACTTTCCTTTCCAATATTCTTCAAGGGTTGTGGAGAAGAAAGATAGTAGTATCACTCTATCTGAGTGGCTCCAAACACCAGTTTTTGAAGCATACCTAACCTCTAATCCTATTCTCAACAGTCCGAAGACCAACCACTACATACCGCAGTAAAACAATAGTTCACAGCTCTGTGAAGTAGGTGAAGACAATAGGGTGACAACCCCAAATGACAAGGTGAACAAAAACCAGGTCAAACACAAAGATTAAGAGTTGTTCTTGGCCATAGCATGGCCAAAACAACTCAGCAATAACCCAACAAGGTACTTGCATACACAACAACCAAAAAACCAGGGTAAATCAATAGAAACCCCAATCTTATAAGGAAACGATGGCAGCATGATGCAGCGCACAATCCCCAATGCCAATACTGGAGAACTTACACAAGTATAAATGGGAAAGGAACCGATTCCAAATCTGTAAGTGGGGCAAAAGAAAGCTGCAAGTAGAACCATGGGAGAAAACATAGCCTCGATTCAATGATGGGGTAATATAATGTTACGCAGTCTGACAATGGTGTAGAAGACACAAGTCTCTACGTGAACAAGAGTGAGATAGAACAACTCCCCGTGGGAGGAAAATAGATCCACAACCAACAATCGATGAAGGAAGGGAGAACAGAGCAATCCCTACCTGCGGGAGATGGTCCAGACCAAAAAATCATGATGGAGAACCAAACGGCGTGAGAGGGAGCCAAATGTCCCTGCGTGAGAGTAATCCCGACCAAAAACCACGAATGGAAGAGTGGAGTGAGTGGGAAAGTGGTGATCGTTCTCCTGCCCTCTGCATGAGGAAAAGCAAGCTCGTTGGTGGAGTCTACATGGGGCAAAGACTGCAGTCCTGCCACCCACCACTCCCCAGCCATAAATCCTTCCAACTAATCAAACAATATAATTTTAGTGGGTGGTCGACACATGGTAACTCCCAATGACCCCCACGGGTTAGAAAACCCCCCCTTTAACCTTAGGAATCATGCCCTTTTCATTTATCATTGCACAATCGTAGCTGGCTGTAGGTTTATTTTAATTTATCTACATATTTACATTATGCCAATACTATAGTTTGTCGGATAGCGCTATGTACCATCGACAACGATCCCTATTGCCGAAACATAACACAACCGAATCGATGGTGGGGCTTTTGCCTTTATCTCCACACCATGATTTATTACAATGTATACATCATGTACCTTTTAATGAAAATGGGATCAAAATCGGGGCATTACAATCCCCTCCCCCTTGGCATAACACCATCTTCGGTGTTCCAATACATAGGAATACATATACAATTTGCACATCAAAATTTCAAAATTTTGTAGATCTATCCGTTGTTTAGTTATTTACTTTGAACGTTTAGGACCAAGCCCTTCAAATTCTATGTACTTCTCTTGCTGGTTCTCAGCTCTTGGATTATCCCAAAGTCTAGGAACTTTGTGGCTGCTGCCCTCTTTATGTTCCCTCGTTGGGAAGTCTCGGCGTAAATGATGTCCTCCGTATTTCCATCATTTCACTGGCTGCCTCATCTTTCCTTGCTCAATTTCCTAATTATTTATTCCTGGACCATTTCTTAATGGATCGCTTGGACTAATGTCCCATCATTGATCCACTTTCCTTTCCTTTACAGATTGCTCCCAGAAGGATTTTTATCTCCTTTTGCAAACCAATAGAATCTTGCAAAATCTAATGGTTCATCTCATTTTGCCTTTTCTGTATCTTGAGCATCTCTCCAAGATTCTCTTGGGTCTTGAAAATTGTGTGAAGGAGACTTCCAGCCAAGTCCAATAAATTTTGGTCTGCTACCATGATCAATGTACACCACTGGATTTCACCTTTCTCACCTGTGAAATGCATCATTGAAATTCTGTTAGACCAAGCATAATATAGGCATTAAATATCAATCAATTAATTTCTCAATTGGCATGACAGTCCATGTCTCATCAAGGAGACTTTCATATTTTTCATGCCTTTCCAATAGGCACATGAGCTCATTCATGTCCATTCTTGGGTAGGGAATTAATTATTCTGGCATTCACAATTTACTTTAAGCAAATACACACATTCCATTTTCAGTCATGCATGCATTCAACAATATTTTGTTTCCACAATGCATAAATATATATAGATATATACATAATCAAAAGACAAGAGAGAGAAGCAAGAGTTTTTCCCCTCTTTGTTTTGTCCCATCGTGGGACGTACACCACCACTGTGGCTTTTCATGCTCTCAGCCTCTTTCACTTCCCGTGAATGCTGGACCAATCCCTCTTGGTCATGACACTTAGTGTCTTCGGTCTATTTCAGACCTCTCAACCATGGAGCCTCTCCACATGGTTTGCCTCGGCTGCTAGGAACTTCACAGTATCACTAGCACCTTTTTCATTACTGCTCATTATGAGCTCTTCAGGACAGTCACATGTCCACATGCACCCCTAGGATGCTCTCATAGTCCTCGCTCCCAGTGATATCTATATTCAAGCATTGAATAAATTCACATGTTTAGTTTATTCTCATTGGTATTTATCTGTTAAACAAGAGCTTAAACATCATAACCAAATCATATACATATGTATATTCATAAGCAAGAAATTGCAAATAATCCAATACTTATCTGTATTGTGCGTTTCCTCATTGGTCCACAGGATGCTAATTCGCTTTGCAAGCCTTTGGATCGCCTATGGACTTGAATGTTAGGCCAGCATGCAGGCTACTTCATAACATCCTTTTATACATATATCAGGCATAGCCAAACCAACCTTTAGTTGGGTTTATTAGACCGTCAAAAAATCACCTACACTTATATCAACAATAAACGACCATTTCCAGGTTCCATTTCCAGTAGTGAGCTCTAATTCCACTACCCTATATCACACAAGAGACCATTCCCTTCTTTGAGTTGTCAGTCCCTAAGGAATGTCTTACTACCCCATATCACATAGGAGTCCACTCCCTTCTCTGAGTTGACAGTCCCTTAGGAATGTCTCCTTCTCTGTGCTCTTTAGTAGAAGGTAGGATGAGCTCAAGCCATTTCCCATCTGGTGTACAATACTATACTACATCTGTTTAGCCTGACAACACAAGGAATATAAGCATATTCGTTAGCGTTATTGTTCTAAAACCATAACCACATTTCACATCATTCACTATCAAGTATCGAGACACCAGGAGTGCATCCAATCCCTAGGGTGTAATCAATATTGAAAAACCCTTCCATGATCCAACATCAGAAAAGTGTGCACCCTTTTCCAGTGTGTGCCATGTAAGCCCTATTCATACTCAAGCAATCAGTCATAATGGAAATAAAATCAAAACATGTTTTGCATATTGAATTCCATAATTTGACATGCATATTCTTAGATAGGGTTAGAGAACACTTATCCATTTTCCAATGCAGTATTCCTCCAGTAAGGAGGAATGGGGGCTCCCTTCTCTGATTTAACAGTCCCTCTGTTTTCCATCCCAATTCCTCTTTACACTTTGTATCCACACATTTCTTACCGACATAACCTATACCATCTCACTCATGTTTCTTACCAAACATGTAGTGTAGGTGAGACATTCCCAAAATGTCCAATGGAGTTTCACCCGAAACCCATTTCCAAGATAAGGGAAAACATTCCCATGAAGTTTGGCTTATGGAGGCCATCACACATGTTCTTCTTGTAGTGTATACCCCTGGCACATTCATCAAATAGCCAAAAATTCAATCATTATCTGATAACACAATCCAAATTTGATTGTTCCATAACCAAGCAATGACATTAGTAATTAAATTCAATGAGAATTTGCAACTATGTTTACTACAGAAATTGATTTTCTTGGCAATGAGGTGTTCCTCAACTATGGCTCTCTTGTAAGCAACTTTACTATGTGTTATAGCGGATTTCACCACACTAGGTGAATCACACATTGTATGGCCTTCCCCTGTCCCACTGCAGCCTCATTAGCCCCTATGGACCACTTTTTTCCTTTTGATGTATCATTGACCATCCCTAAAAACATTAGAAAAATGATATACGTGGCCCTTTCCCCGATAACCGTGTACATACGCGGATATTCCCTATATAGTCGCGTACATTGGGATGTGTGCATAATCCAAAATCCTTTGGAGCGTTCCTTGACTTGGATCCGACTCATATGACTCCTGGCCTTCCATATGCCTTGAGATCGCATGGATTCGACCTTTCAGTATCCCTTTGAAAAGCTATATAAGGAACCCATTGAGACATTGAGAGCATAAGAGAGAATTGAGAGTAACGAAACTATAGTCCATTGTTGACAGAACTTATGATTGAGTCTGCATCCGTTTGTCCCTTGGAGCACTGTTGTGTTCTTCCCAAGCTTTCCTTTTGCTAGTAAGCTTGCTATCGAAGTGATGGAGGCCCAAGTGGGGGATTCAGTTTCTCCAGTTCGCAGACGTGCCGTCAGAGGTTGTCACTTGTAATCTCTGATTCATATTAATAGAAATATCTTTTCCTGTCCAGTAATGTGTATTTGAATGAATATTGTATCCATTGGAATATGTCAAATGCTTTTACATTATTGATCATATATGCTAGAATAGATCTAACACCATGAAATATAGTATGCTTGTATTGTTTACTTGTTGTTGAGGACGTGCTATAACAATTCAAGTTGAAGATTGGAAAGCTCAATGGGGATCTACTTCAACCGTCCGGAATAAGGTACGAGGTTCGATCCTTTAGTGTTAGATGTTTTTATTTCTATTGCATATTGGGAAATATTGATTTCTGGAGTCTAGCTGTCTGTTGTGGTACCCCAAGCCATTGGAATTTCTCTCCGTAACAGAAAAGGTGACTCCGTTGGGGAGTTCCTAGTAATTGTCCTTTGGGGGTTGATTTCTTGGCATTCAATGTATTTGAATTGCTCTCTCTCTCTTGTTTCTATGTCGGGTATGGGGGCATGTATGCCTGGTAGAGCCTGATTGGTGTGAATTTAGTCTCAGCCTGTCTGTTTACCTTGAATTTGTGCATCTTTTTCTTCCTATACACGGGTTTGTCACTTACAGTCGCATATACACGCAGTTTCCCCTGGGATTTTCATGTATACACGCGGGTTCACTGCGCACAGTCACGTATACCCTGGTTTTTACCTTTTTGTGGAAGATAGTGGATTGCTGGGTGAATGCTGTTAGTTGCTGAGTCTCCTTTGGCACTGCTTGAGTCTGTTAATACCTCTGTTTTTGACCAGAAACATTTTTTTTAGCCTAAATTTTTTCTTTTAGGAAAGTTCTTGTCATGGCATCTTTGATTTTTTGTTTGAGATTAGTGCATTAGAGTCCTTTTACCTTAGTGCTTTGCTGGAATGCTGTTTATGTGTGCTTGTAGAGTCTGGGGTGGGTAGAGTCATTCTTTTGCTTTTTGTATCTCTTTATTTTCAAAAAATCCAAAAAACATTTGCTTATCATCATGCATTGCATTATGCATTTTGCATTCTACTTGCATTAGATCTAGATTTGCTTTGGAGTAATAGTTAGGAATTCATATAGGGAAATTTGCATTCAGCATTTAAAGAAGAAATTGTGCATTCACGTAGTACGCATACCCTGTTTTCATGGACACAATGCATTTGCATTGATTGTTAGGTGTGCATTTTACTTCTTGTTGCGTCATAACACCATTAGTTGCACGACCATATCCTATTTTTGAGTAATAAAGCCAACTAAAATCAACGCTAAATAAAATGAATTACACTCTTTTCTTTTCTAGGGTGCACCAACAAGCTTAGGTTTTAGGATCTTGGAATAGTTCATTGAAAGTTAATTCTCAAAGATCACTAAACAACAACAACTAGGTGTCTGTCCAGGGAGTGTGTGAAATCCTTTATATAACCAGCGTTCTCAGGAAGCTCCTCTCAAAAGGGAGTCAAGCACTAGGTAGTGTGAGTAGTTGTTGATTGGGATAACCCCTGGTCGAGAACTGTGTAGCACCGGCGATATAGCTAGGATTGTATTCGTATCTGGGGGCTCTTTCGGGAGTTTCGGGCTTTGCTACCCTGCCCATATGGTCAATCCTTCCTGCGACTGTCCGCCTGAGTGTTGATTATATTGAGGTGACCTTAGTGACCTTACCTAGGATATCGAGGGGGTACATGTAGAGGTTATTCTTCATGTGTCCCGGCCAGGTTGGGGTTGGACAGCACAGTCTCTTTACACGTTGAAGCTGAGGGCCACAATAATTGGTTTCGAACCTCCACTTGTGGTGACAAGGGCCTCTCAAGCCTCTCTTAGGCGAGACATACCGGCCACATTCGGGAGCTCATTTATCCAGCTCTTGTTTGCTTGCTTTTGGCTTTATATTTTATAGTGATTTATCTGTGCATGCTAGTTAGCCTAGGGTTGACGTAAATAGAGAGTCTTTGCTTTTTGTTGAGTCATTGTGGATTTGGGTACGGTTCCGCGCCATTCTCGTCGGTTAGCAGGACTTCTGCCTTCCACTTCTCCTCCTCCTTTGGGAGAAGGGCCTAGACTGTCTAGGAAAACTATGTCACACACTGATTCACACACCATGGAGGATCATTCAGAGACTATTCCTGAGCCACCTCCTCCCATTCGTATTGACGATGGGGAACTTACTCCTACATACGATCCTTCACCTGACCTAGCTAAGTTCGGTCCTGTGATTTCCCAGATAGGATCTTTGCATGGTATACCTACTCACCCTAGGGCTAATTCCCCATTGACACGCAACCAGTATGGAATGCCGGAAGATGCCGAGACTCACTTTGACCCTCCTAGTACTAGCTATGGTAGTTATGCTACGACTGGTTTTCCTATGCACGATTTGACATTTCATGTTGAATCCGATTTTGAGCCTAGCACTATGCCTGGGGGAAATCCCATCCCTTACCTTGCGCAGAGGTTTGGGAGTACTAGTCACATTGCACCTTCCATCCCAGTGGTGGAAGCTCCATCTTATATACCTCCTAGGCCTAGAGTTAGTGATCCGATAGGGATACCAGGTTCTAGACGAGTGATGATAGGCACTGGTACATTTCTTCTTATAGATATTTCTTCGTCCTCGCTTCTGAGTTCTTCAAATGTAAACCCTCCACCTTACTCTCATGGTCCTTCAAATCGGCACGTAGCTACGAGTCAGATCTGTACTGCGATTACTAGACCAGTTGTGTCTCAAGCCTACATACCACCCATGGTTTCGGGAGGTTATGTTCATGTTTCGACATATATTCCTACTTCCGGTATGTATATTCCTACTTCCGGAATGTATATCCCTACCTATGGAGTGTCTCATGGGACATCGCAAGCAGTGACCTATGGACCCTATTATGGGACGCAGTATGGACAGGTATTTTCACCTTACGGAGGTGGGTATTCACAACCTGCTTACTCTCCTAACTATGGCTTTGTAGCTCCTACTAGTCAAGGTCCACCTCATTATGGTACTTCCACGCCACCCTATATGGGTCATACAGGAGGAGGTCACTATGGCCAAGGTCATGGTGGTAATCAATCCTATATGAACCAGGGAGCGGTCCCTAGACCTCATCATCCTAGGCTCCCTTTCCTCGCGACACTCAATTTACCTGACTTATCGAGACTTACGAACAATCCTGTGGCTCATGACCCGGCTTGGCCGGCTATCGCTACCAAGATTCCTTCGGACATACCTAAGTTCGAAGGCAAACCAGGAGAGGATCCGAGTGAACACGTTACGACATTCCACCTATGGTGCTCTTCCAATTCATTGCATCAGGACTCAGTCCGTTTGAGACTATTTCAACGCACCCTTACAGGGCCTGCGGAGAAATGGTATATAGAGTTACCTAGGGGGGCCTTTAATTTGTTCGACAATCTTGCGATGACTTTCCTTAATCACTTCCAGCTACCAGTGCGCTATGATGTTGGTACTAAAATCTTGTCGACATTTCGGCAAGATAAAGCCACCCATATTTCTGATCATATTCAAGAGTGGCATAGATGGAAGAGATTAATTAAATCCTTTATACCGTCGGAGTTCCTCCTTGAGTGGTTCCTCAAATATTTATTGCCATATATCACGAAGGATGTTTCCACATCCGGAGTGCAGAATGAGGAACAAGCCATCTTTAGGGTGCAGGAACTAGAATTGATCTATGCTCAGTCTGGTTTGTTATATGATATTATACCTAATGCTCCTCGTTCTAGTTTTGATCCCAAGGTCAAACTTGGACCACATGCCGATGGCATTGTGGGTAGTGCAAGTAAGAAACCTGCAGGTTCGGTTGTGAAACAAGTTGCTTAGTTGTCAATCAACCAATCTGCCTCGGGACAAGCCACGGCTTCGTCTCAGCCTGCCCAAACGACGAATGTACTTGCTGTGCAATCGTCTGACCAGAAGGGTAACCAGCAACCCGGACAGAATATAAAAAAGGGTAAAAACAATAATAATCAGAAGGGTGGGAATAAAAATGAGAATGCCAATAATAATGATAAGAACAATAAAAATGCTGGGGGGGACAAGCATAATAAACGTAAGGTTAAGTTTCCTTGCAAGCTTTGTAAGGACGATCACCTCACTTACTTGTGCCCTAGGATGGATGAAACTTCGAAGTTCATAGCACAGGGCCCAGCTGTGTTAACGAACCCTTTACCACATAACCATAATATGAACTTGAAGTCCCATGATCAATCTAGTGATGAAGATCCACCTGAAACTAGTGGTCATGGGTGCATTAATATGGTCCATTCCATGAAAGTTGTGATGCGTGTGAAAGATTATTCTTCGTCACAACCCAACCCAGGAAAAGAGCCTGATCCACCAGGAACCCCTTTGCACATTGAGAAACCTGCAGATAAACCTAAGGCTACACCTCGCATTCCTAAGGGGGTACTTAAGCGTTCGGGTCATAACCCAAATGCCTGAGCCGCCCAGAATTATTCAGTTGTCAAGGACTTGGGTCATACTCCTTGTGCGATGTCTGCATTGGAAGTGCTTCAGAGTTGTCCGTCGCAAAGGAAGGCTTTTATTTCCGCTCTTGGTGTGAATGGTGATGATTCTTCCTCAGTGATCAAATTTGAAACCGCAGGACATCAGCCTCACTTTCCCTACTATGTGTCCCTTTTGGTGCATGTAGAATGTCTTAATATGATCGTCAAGCGTACTGTGATTGACGAGGGTGCTGCTTCTTCTGTGATGTCTTTGTCTTGTTGGAAGGGTCTTGGTTCTCCTGACTTGTCAAAATCTATGACCATGTTAACTACTTTTGATGGGAGATTGTTTAGGCCACACAGTATCCTTCCTTCTCTTAAAGTCCATTTGGGAGGGAAGACCGTTGCGATAGAGGTTGAGGTGGTTGATGCGCCCCTTGACTACAATCTCTTACTGGGAAGGAATTGGATGTATAGTATGCAAGCCGTTGCATCTTCCGTGTTTTGCGTTGTATGCTTTCCTCATAATGGGAAGATCGTAACGATTGATCAGATGGAATTCAAGAATCCGCCTGTTAGTGCATCTTCGGAATCTTCAGTTTCGAAAGTTGAACATTCCCAGCCGGCAACTGGGAGTGTGGGTGTAGGCATGTGTCCGTCCCTCATGGTAACCTTTAGTTGTCCTGCACCCGTCCTCATGATAGGATATAGTTTCGATGGTGCTTCGATGTCTATGAGATCGGTGCCTTTTCGCACAAGTCATATGGGAGATCCTTGGATTCTTCCTTCACCGAGTCCTTCGAGTGAGGCCATTGAGACGAGTATGTTGTTTCCTGCAGTCATGATAGCTTACCAAGCTAATATCCAGTCTGCTGCAGATCCTTGTTCTTCCTCTTCATGGATAGAGGAGGAATACCCCTATGTGCTGCCGGCATGGGTAGTACAGTCTTCTCATGCCCTCGACTGCCTTCATACGGTTTTCCCTTCAGATGAAGTGATCATCGAGGCTATGTCGGGAGTTGAGCCACCATGGGAGGAACTTCATCATAGATCATATTTCCTTCCAGAGATTGACCTTTTGGAGCATGAGGATTATAGGGAGATTCTTAGACAGAAATTTGGTAGAACCATGATTCCATTAAGCTCTTCTAGTCAGATGGCTGATGGGAACATGGAAAACATATCATCAACTATGTCTATCAACATTTCTCACAACCCTGGTACAATTGAGAATTTCTACATTGGGGCGGATTGTTCCCAAGATGAGATTCACGAGTATACCGAGCTGTTCAAGGAATTCCGTGATGTTTTTGCTTGGTCTTACGATGAGATGCCAGGGATTGACCCTCGAATTGTCGAACATGAAACTAAGACTTACCCCAATGCTAAGCCTGTTCGACAGCGTTTACGTGCGGTAAATCCTAGGAAAGCACCCGCCATAAAGGCAGAGATAGAGAAGCTATTGAAAGCTGGTTTCATCTATCCCGTTCCCTTGACGGAGTGGGTTTCAAACCCCATTCCGGTGGATAGGAAGCAGGAAGAGATCCGTATATGCACTGATTTCCGTGATTTAAATCGTTCCTGTCCTAAGGATAACTTCCCCACACCATTTATAGATCATATTTTGGATGAGTGTGCGGGTAGTGAGGTGTTCTCCTTTATGGACCACTTTTCCGGGTATAATCAGATTCAAATTAAACCTGAGGACCAACATAAGACCGCATTTATTTGTCCTTGGGGAACATTTGCGTATCAAAAAATGCCTTTTGGCCTTAAAAACATCGGAGCTACCTTTCAGCAGGCGATGACCTTGATTTTCCATGATCTCAAGTCCATTATTGAAGTATTTTTGGATGACCTCGCTGCTCATTCTCGCATGAGGATGCGTCATTCTTATCACTTGAGATTGGTGTTCGAAAGATGCCAGCACTATGCTGTTAGATTAAACCCTCATAAGTGCATCTTTTGCATGAAATCAAGTCGGTTGTTAGGATTTATCGTTTCGAAAGAGGGTATAAGAGTCGACCCTTTTAAGGTTGAGGCAATACTTCAGTTGTCTCCCCCGTGAAATATTCGTCATCTTCAGTGTTTGCAAGGCATGGGAAACTTCCTACGAAGATTTGTTGTCAATTTCACCAATTTGACTAGAGGTTTTATGCTTCTCCTGAAGAAGGATACTCCCTTTGAATGGGATGAGTGAGCCCAGGATTCCTTCGATGCACTTAAGCAAGCCCTAGCATCGGCCCCGGTGATTAGTCCTCCGGATTATAGCCGTGATTTCCTATTATATGTGGCCGCGTCTTTAGAGACGATTGGGATGGTTTTAGTTCAAGAGGATGAGGAGCTCCAGGATCATGTCATATATTATTTGAGCCGAAACCTTATTGATGCAGAGATTCGGTATTCTCATGTTGAGAAGCTTGCCTTAGCTACCGTACATGCAGTGTAGCGTTTGAGACATTATATTCTCCTTCGCCAGACCTTGGTTGTTGCCCATGTCAATCCATTTCAGTTCATCCTCACACGTAGGATGATTGGGGGAAAATATAATAAATGGATTGTCATCCTGCAAGAGTTTGATCTCGAATTTGTTTCGGAAAAATCGAAGAAATCTTTAATCTTTGCAGAGCTCATATCGGATTTTTCGAGCGAGGCTGAGGAGTCGGTATGTGAAGATACGTTCGTTGATGAACACATTTTCTTGATCTCAACAGCTGACCCATGGTACGGAGATATCATAGTATATTTGCAAACGCAGAGGACCCCTACTCACCTCTCACGAGATGAGCGACGTCGATTACGTCACATTTCCAAGAACTACCTCATAGTGGACAATACTGTGTACTGTCGTGGAGTAGATTCCCTTTTATGACGTTGTTTAACTCATGATGAAGCTGAGGTAGTGCTTAATGATTGCCATGGAGGGGCGTGTGGTGGTCATTTATCTGGGATTTCTACAGCTCAAAATATTTTGAGAGCATGATATTTCTGGCCGTCGATCTTCAAGGATTGTATTGAAGCGGTCAAGAGGTGCCACCCTTTCCAGGTGTTCGCACGTAACATGCGCTCGAAGCCTGCCCCGTTACACCCTATTATCACGGCCGGTCCCTTCACCAAATGGGGGATCGATTTTATGGACTGCAACCCAGCTTTGACTGGGGGGCACCATCATATCATAGTGCCTATCGATTACTTCATGAAATGGGCTGAGGCAATGCATACAGTAAAATCCGACGGTGAGACAACCACGCACTTCGTATTCAACCAAATCATCTCTAGGTTCAGGATTCTGAGAGATCTTGTCACTAACCATGGCTCGCACTTTCAGAACCGTATGATGGAAGAGTTGGCATCCAAGTTAGGGTATAAGTAAGAGCACTCCTCTTCTTACTATCCTCAAGCGAATGGACAGGTTGAAGCTGTGAATAAATCACTTAAGTCCATTCTCCAACGAACCATCGCACAAAGCAAGACGAATTGGCATATTATGTTGTACCCTGCTATGTGGGCATATCGAACCGCAGTAAAGACTGCCACTGGTTTTTCTCCATATCAGTTTGTTCATGGAGTGGAGTCGATATTGCCGGTTGAATGCAAGATTCCTTCGTTGAAGTTAGCCACGGAACTCTTACCAGACACTTCGCCTTTGGAGGAGCGTTTGGTTCACCTTGAGAAACTCGATGAGTAGCGTAGAGATGCCTTGGTGACTCTAGAGGTTAATAAGCGTCGCGTAAAGGCCCAATACGATAAGTCTGTCCATCCGAGAGTGTTTAGTGAGGGAGACTCGGTCCTTTTGTGGGATCAATCGAAAGAACCCTTGGGGGCAGGGAAGTTCAATCCTATGTGGCATGGTCCTTACGTGGTCAAGCGTGTATTAGAGAAGGGTGCCTACGAGTTAGTGGATTACGAAGGGACGGCCTTGGCGGAGCCTACAAATGGGCTCTCTCTTAAAAAATACTATGCATGATCTTTAGCCAAGGCTGTTTTTTGTATATTATTGTACAGCTTTTTTGCTTAGTTAGGTCTTGTTTATCGTGATCGGGTTTGTGATTAGTTTCCATTTTTTATGGCAGATGTCAATGGAATCTTCCACCTACATAGGATTTGTGGATGGTGCAAGCTGTCACACTCAACACTCAGCCTCAGCTGCTTGGGTGATTTATACTCCTATGGTTCATGTACTGTCTTCAGGAGGTGTATGTCTATGGCCATCTTCCAACAATGTTGCTGAATATAGTGCCGTTATCGAGCTTCTACGGGATGCCATTTCACATGGTGTTCTCTCTCTTGAGGTACGTCTTGATTTAGAGTTAGTAGTGTCACAGCTCAATGGTTTGTACCATGTTAGAGATCCGATGTTATTGAGGAGATTCTTACATGTGAGATTGCTAGAACGGCAGTTTGAGAAAATAACATATATACACATTCCAAGAAATTATAATCAAATTGCTGACTCATATGCTAACCATGTGTTAGATTGGCATTTGTTTCATTCATCATAAATTAATCATAAACACAATTTTTACACATGTAAATAAATAAACCGATCACCATAAAACTTTTTTATATATCAAAAATGTGGTAATAAATAATGTCATAATACAAAATTGGGGCTTTGAAAGCCACCATCATATACACGGTAGTACAAAATAGATACACTCCCAGGTGTCTAGTCCTATGGAGGTGGATGAGGGTTGTGATCATGATATGTCACCAAGGCTCTAGCAGCCGCTGGAATAAACACACCCATGCGTGTGGTACACCCACCACCTATCTTTGCATAGCCTCAGGAAAGTCCTCGACTTGCGCCACGGGAATCCTGTGAGTCAGTCCCACGAAGTTGGTATGGATGATTTGGAGCGTTCGCTCCGCATCCACACCGGTGATATCGTCTCCTCTTCCCCTCCGTCTATGACGTGGGAAGCCCTCTGGTCGTCGTGGTCCCACATCTACGCATGAATGGTAGATGTCATTATGTATTGTCACCCAAAACCATGTCTTTTTTATTCCATTAATCAAGAAAACACAAAAAAATTAAATAATTCAAAATTTTTTAAAAGATTAAGGGTCGAGATTCGTTACCTATGTCTCCATATGCTGATCCTGGTGGTAATGGCATGTTCAGGTCTCCCCGGAAGTCTATCCCTACATAAGGGTAGTCCTCTATGGCAACAATCTGTCGTCGCCACCATGGAAAAAAGTCTACTGGATAAGAGTTGGCCACCCTACCACCCCCCAGTCTGCGCATCGCGTCTTCCCAACGTCGTTGGGCCGGATCTCAAACCTCGTGGAGAGGAACATCCACTCTAGGGATCAATCCTGGAAAACGCTCGAAGAAAAACGTGCTCAAGATGCTGTTGAACCCGAAGTTTCGTATCCTACCTACCTTGCACTCACTGAGCTGATGTTTCATGTTGCTCAGTAGGGAAGTGCTCCAGTCATAGATGGTCGGTGTCATGCACTCCACCACATAGAACATCAGTGGCCGAGAGGCCTGATGGAGTGATGCTAAGCCTGCTATCCTACCCAGCGTCAGTAGTATGGCCTTTAGGCCCACTACCTGTATAGCGTTGGTGGGAACTTGGCTCCCCACCTTCTACGTCTCTGGGTAGCAGTACACAGCTATGTACTCGTCGATAGTAATCTCATGACCTGGCCCTCCTCGGGCATGAAGGTTCACCATCTCACCTCGCCGTGATAAACCTGTGATAAAATAGATATCCTCCACCTCAATGGTGAGGGACATGCCATCTAGCCGGAAGGACTCTGAGTCTGGATCCCAGTAGTCTACTAGCATCTGTAGCAGCCATGGTTTGGCCCTCAAGCCACCTAGGCACCAAAACTTGTAGAGTCCACATCTTCTTAGAGCCTCTTGAGCCATTCTGTTATCCCTTACTGCTTCCTCTACGTCACCATGCTCGCGTTCTCGCCACTCTAGCACCATCCTGCATGAGAAATTGACCAAAATGTCCATTAGATTCATGTAAATCCTTATGCGCGGCGTCATACGCGGCTATTTTGAAAACAACCATGTATGTACGCGGTTTCTGGTCCCTTTTCCACGTATAGCCATCCCTATACATGGAAAAAGCCTCGATACCCGCTTGGGCTGCAGCGCTCATGTAAGATTGGCCTTTAAAAACTCATTTGACCATGAAAACTTGTAAAAATTGTATTGAAATGCAAGCAGAGAACATGAGTCAATACCTGGAAGAGACGGTTGTGAATTCCGCCAGCTAGATCTCCTGGAATTTGAAGTTGAATATCATAGCGCCAATGGGTAAAAGTTTCAAATGATTTCTATTTTTTACTATTTATAGAAAATTTTTCAAATATTTGAAAATTTTTACCCCCTTTCCTATAGTTTGACCATTTCTAACCTTTTTGGACTGTTTCTGACCTAATTTGTGATGTAGAAGACCATTTTCAGCGCCGTTTCAGCCTTTGGATTGACCCGTTCGTACTGATCTCAGGTATAACATCTATACTGGCATATAGGTTAGGTTCACCACCATTTGCATTTTGCATGACCTTATGACCATGTCACTATATCCTTAGATACGAACCCACTCTATTATGTCACGGAACCTTCTTGCTGCTATGGAAGTGGCATGATATGAGTGGTAGAGACTCACCTTACATGGGTACCCTAGTTAGCACCTTATTTGCATTTAGTGCCCATGCCAATGTTTCCCCCTTTAGGGTGTGGGAGTCCATTGTATAGTATTGCCATGACATTTAGCAAGAGCCTCATACTCCTCTTGATCTTATGCTGACCGTGACCCCCCCGACTCCCTTGTATCAAGTTGTGGATGCATTAATATGAGCTTTTCCTGTCTTATTGAGCTTTATGTTGGCTCCCCTGACGTTGCGTTTCAGCCATATAGCCCGAGCTTGTCTCATGTCTAGCCATGCAGAGCCTTTCTTTATATCTTTCGCAGCTTGATTCCCTTTTTTATCGGGAGGGGATTTTCCCCCGAGTGTTGATATCCTACAAATGTATCCTTGCATTGAGCATAGGTATGTTCCACTGCTTGGAACTAGGTTCTTTTCCTTCATGACACTCATCTCCTCCTAGTTTGTGACTATAAAGCTAGTTTATTCTTTTTTCAAGCTTTTCAAATAATTGAAAAAGACCAAAAATCCAGACAAGAAAATATATTATCTTTGGCAGTTTTCGAGTCGTGTCGCCTTTGAACAGAGCACTATATATCACATCCATTGGTTGGGTTATAGTTTGACTTTAGGAGCTGTACTCATTTATCTGAGTTTATCTCCACCGACTGGTTAAGCTTCCAGTCCCTATGGAGCCTCTATTGATGCCTCCTGCATCATAGAGATGTCCCAGTTTTTATATCGAGTCTATGCTTCCTTCATTCAGTCACCATACGCCGTTATGCTCTTGTTTGAAGGAAGTTGAAACCTGAGTCGGCCATTCCTCAGTTATCTTGACTTTGCATGTCATCCATTCCCGGTACAGTTACTGGTTCATGCACCTTATGATCGAGTTCTTCCATATTATACAGCCTTGCTGAGTACCTCGTGTTGGATGATGGGGGATGCCCTAATTCCCTCCTTCTAGTGGATTTCATCCCATCGACTTCAGACCATTTATTCTGGGATTGGAGTCTAGAGTCATTTTGAGTGCCTTGAGACTTGTAGTCATCAGTGGCAGGTTCTCTCGCCATCGACAGTTTTGGGAATACATCAATGTCCCCTAATCGATGGATTCTCTCAAGTCTTCAACCTCAACACATTTATTCACACTTGTTAGTTTGCACTCTAGTACCTTGATTCCCATTTTCATTATTGGTGGGTGATCTCGCATCTGTTAATGGTATACATCAATGATCGGTATTTAGACGATGGACTACTATGTTCGACCTCAACACCTCTATTCACATAGTAGGACATGTACTCGTAGCGGTTTATGTAGAAGACCTTCCAGACTTGTGGCATCCACTATATGCTACATCCTTGATCGTGCCAGTGTTCATGAGATTTCAGCCCTCGTGACTTGTTCCAGTATATGTCATACATTTCCAGCCACTATGGAGATCTTGATCTGTTATATATCTTCAGCCTTTGTGGAGATCATGGTCCTTTGTATATCTTCATCATGGAGATTTTTATCTATGTATATTGTACGTGGTGATGAACACATATGTGTTATCATGTTTCATGCCTATTCATGGCCATTGTACTCTTATGTATCTAGGACTGTTATATGTATTTGCAGTTATATGTAGAGTTGTATTATGGTATTATGCTGATTGGGTGGCTGGTATTCCATTTGGGTACCTTCATCACTTCACTTCTGGGATGGACTTATAATGTATTTCGGCCATCGTATAACCCCTCTGATCTCATACATTAAGGGGCATCTGTTATAGTGGATTTCACCACACTAGGTGAATCACACATTATATGGCCTTCCCTTGTCCCACTGCAGACTCATTAGCTCCTATGGACCACTTTTTTCCTTTTGATGTATCATTGACCATCCCTAAAAACATTAGAAAAATGATATACGCGGCCTTTTCCCCGATAACCGCATACATACGTGGATATTCCCTATATAGTCGCGTACATCGGGATGTGTGCATAATCCAAAATCATTTGGAGCGTTCCTTGACTTGGATCCGACTCATATGACTCCTGGCCTTCCATATGCCTTGAGATCGCACGGATTCGACCTTTCAGTATCCCTTTTAAAATCTATATAAGGAACCCATTGAGACATTGAAAGCATAAGAGAGAATTGAGAGTAACGAAACTATAGTCCATTGTTGCCAGAACTTATGCTTGAGTCTGCAT
>LPNX010661039.1:542850-614078 GCA_001517045.1 Pseudotsuga menziesii
GCCCATTATAAGTTTATGCTTACTAGCCTAACATGAAAATACACTTACAATGTGTCCTCCTGACACAATATTATGCAAGCCAATAGTGATTAGTAGTTGTCAAAAATTTCTTAAATCCAAAATTCACAATGCAAATTTAACAACCAATTATGCATACAAACTATTTTCACAGCCATGAGACTCTTCTCATAAGGTTTGGCTCTTTCACATGGTAGATTCCAGCATTTGTCATGGTCTTACTTTCATTGCCATGCTCGAAACAATCTACCTAAAACCTGAACTTCAATCAGCCGAGCACTTAGTAAGTCTTGATGCATATAACTTTTTCATTGCTGCAACAATCACTAAAGAATTTTCAGAATTTATAAAATTCCAATACTTCCAGTTGTTAATCACATGATCAATATTACCAAAACTCATTTACTTCACACAATCATTATCATACTTTATATTATAGGGTACAGTCACATCATTCATGTAATTTAAATGAAACATTTAGATACTCCTTACTTCACAAGAGTATCATTTGTACCACCTTGCCCTTCCATAGAGAATTTCCGGTAGCCAGTCGATCATGACTACCTTCTTCATGCACTTACTATCCTGCATTGATAACAGCTCTTGAAATGGTTCTAGAATTGTCATCAATTCATCAATTCATCCATTATTTATTCATAATATCACATGCGCTACCTCAATGCATTCATGCAATGCATCACAACAATTGCACCCATACTTATGAAATCAGTTACTCACACCCTTCATATGCATCCATTCAATGCATAACCAAAAGATTTGTGAAACCTTTTAATGCATATCCACTCAACTCTACCTTGCATTGATTCTAGAATACAATGCATTCAATCATACCATGTATTGCCTAACCATGACTAATTCATATAGGATGGATGACTACAATCAAGATCATCAGTGCTTACTTTCCTTGGGCTACTAAGCTCATAAAAACATAGTACATGCATACCATATTTCTCTATGAATGCAATATAAAATTCAAATGTGGTATGAGACCTCTTTATTTTACCACTCAATGCAATTGTCATAATTAAACTCTTACCTTCATGGGTCCTACTTACACCCTTGACATTACCAGTTTGGTTGGTACTTTACAGGAGATTGCAAAATTTGCTCACCAACTTTTGATTTTGGACTTGTTGCCTTATCCCTTTCTCCATAGGGTTTCTAGTCACATTCTTCAGCATCAACAACATATTCTATCCATGTCAATGTTGTCATTGGTTTTTCCACTAATGCCAACATCAATGCAATAATCATCATTAGTGGTTCATTATAAACGTATAATTCTTACTATTCTTACCAACATCTAATATCTTATGCATGCAAGGCATATTTGCATATACTTCATGTATAAAACTTGGAATCATAATTATCAAGATAGGTTTTAAGGAAATTTCCCTTTTTAAGTGCCTCATCCCTGCATGGAAATTCTTTTCCACACAACAACTGATTTGACTTCATGGTCTTGCTACCTCTAGGCATGCAATTCCTTGATTTTCCCATATTGATAGCAGCACACTTCTCTTTCAAGCAATAACTAGCACTTTTCTTCTCCACACTCAAATTATGGTGACTTTCCCTTGTTCCCTACTGGATAATATTTCCAACGCCTATCCCCATGCTTCATTTTGACCCCGGGTGTAAAAACCACATCATTTAAAAAATGATGGAAAAACACACCACTGAATTTTGGTCTAAAATGCGAACTTCAGCCACCTAGAGTTTTATTCATTTTTAGCTCTGAAACTGCTGGGAAACCCAATGAGAAATTCATTACAAAAACCATTGGAACACTAGCTGGAACTGCTAAAAATTCCACTAGAAAAACCCAATTTTCTTTCTCCCTATCGGGTCCCTTCCCAACTAAGTTTCTGACATTTTGGATCCTTAGTGGACTAGTCTTCCGACTCTTCGGTGGCGAAGAGGACTACACTACTTCAGTGCTTGTCAGTGGCCCTATCAACTATGATTTCCCACTGTATCGGTGGTCTCCTCGGCTATATTTTTCTGAAGCAGTCCTTCCCGACGGAATCGATGATGCCAAGGACTATACATCGGGTCCGTAATCATCTAACCTTCTTGCGTTTCGGCGACCAGATCCGCTAACTTTCTCCGTGGCTCATCGGCGGCTCGTTTGCCTAATTTCCTCCATTGTGCCAGGCCTATAGGGGTCTAACACTCTAAAATATATCGGAGATGAGGACCATTAAGCCTTACCACATCAGCGAGGAAACCAACTAATCGTCGCATCGACGGTTTGGTGTACTGTGCATCGGACGGCTAGTTATCTATGCTTCCGCAACGGTGGCCAATGAACCTTAAAAAAATTTCAATCTCATCATCTATAATCCTTCGATGGCATCCATCGGTGGTCTCATCATCTAAATTTTTCCAATGGCTGATGGTTTCCAACACTTTAAAAAAATTCTGAAAATTTTCCTTTCCTTCCATGTTGGCAAACCCAACAACTAATTTCCGCTAAGGGCATCGACGGTCCGAATGACTAAAATTTGTCGACGCTGAAGGTCACAATATTTAATGTTTCCTCAACTACCTTGAGCCATCATTTCGGTGGTATTTGGCTAATATCCGCTAAAACTGCGGCTCCTGCATCCACTAAGTTTCACCGATGGCTGACAATTCCCATACTTAGAAAAATTTTCTGAATTTTTTTTTTCCTTAACCATCCTTCCACCGCTTCATCGGCTCAAACATATTCTATTTTTTGTCGTTGCATCAGCTATCAGAAAATCTATCTACTGTGACACCATGGGTTGGCAACTCTATTCATCGGAAGTATGTCCACTATCTGGCTGCAACGATGGGCGCACGAATAGCTGCACCTTTCCGATGTTCATCAGCAATTCCATCGTCTGACTTCCACCGAAGGCCAATGAATTCGACACTTAGATGAATTTTACAAATTTTTCCTTCCTTCATCTTTTCTCCGCTGACGGCATTGACGACCCAAAAAAGTACTCATTGCTTCTGTTTTAGGGATCCCTACAACTAAGTGTCGCCGATTGTCGATGGCCAACACTTAGAAAAAACTCAAAATGTCTTTCTTTCTCTTTGTCGTTTTCCCTCGACGCTCTGTCAAATATTCCATCTACTACTTTGCGCCGCCATTTCGATGGTCTTCCGATGATGACATCCGATGGAAGTTTCCTCTCCTTTCGCCATTCACTAGTGGAACATATTGGAGGGCCTTCTGCTTAGGTGATCCGATACATTGGTGGGGCTTCGGACTCAGTCTTTCGACGATCCGATGATCCCAACACTTAGAGCAATTTTCCAAAATTCTCTTGTCATGCACAGATTTTCTTCTATTTTTTGTTGGGAAGAAGGAAACCTTCCTCTTCTAGCTAACCTTTCATGGCCCATTTAGGCCCATGCTGCAACCTTTAGCTCTGATACCATTCTATGTCGTCCCCAACCCTCTCACTAGCAAGAGGATACTACCAAACCATCAAAAAGATTCGGGAAAATAGCCCCATGAACATGAATAGGCATATAGTGATGAAATAAAAATTTAAAACATATAACATGCTAAGACGCATAAACCTTCACATGCATAGTGGAATAAAACATACATTCATTCAAGCATACCACATGTTCATCATATTCATTATTCAGTAAATATAAATGCAGAGACAAAATAGTTAAGAGGACTCATCTCGCAACTAGCTATGTCTCTGCAATGTTCCACCCAACCATAGGCCAACATGCTCATCAATCTCTCAACAACACTGCCACCCTCGAGCTAGGAATTATTCCTTAAGGACTAAGGGTCAAAGCAGGCTTACACGCAGGCAAGGTACACAAATCATCCAAGCCCACACAGTAGGGTTTATCAGGCCGTCAAGGAGTTAGGGAAGGATAAATGCTAAGTTGGTGGCCTCAACGGAGAGCTAAGGATTCCTATAGCAGAGATAACCCTGGCCTCTAAGACATCCACACACCCAACATTGGGAATCAATCCTTTCTTTGCTTCGCAGTCCCTCAGGCCCTGATTTCCCTTTCCAATATTCTTCAAGGGTTGTGGAGAAGAAAGCCAGCAGTCTCACTCTATATGAGTGGCTCCAAACACTAGTTTCTCAAGCATACCCAGACTCTAATCCTATTCTCAATAGTCTGAAGACCAACCACTACATACCGGAGTAAAACAATAGTTCACAGCTCTGTGAAGGACACAGGGAGTTCACTTAGTGAACCTTTCACATAGCACGTGCGATCGTGGGATATTAAAGAATACCCTTAATTTCGAGAGATATTGAGCCAAACACTTTTTGTTGAAACCCCCTCCCAATACTTAAAACCTCCTCCCCACCCCTTTTTATACCTCAATCCTTATAAAACACCCTACCCACCCCCTCCTTAAACCCCTCACCCCCCAATACCCGCAATATATTGGTTCGATTTTTGATAATTTTAAAACCCACAATATGAACTAACGTGATAGGATATTGGCCAACAAGTGAAGCCCCCATGGTAAACGAGGTGAAGACAATAGGGTGACAACCCCAAATGACGAGGTGAACACAACTTAGGTCAAACACGATGATTAGGAGTTGTTCTTCACCCTAGTGTGGCCAAAATAGCTCAGCAATAACCCAAGAAGGTACTTGCATACACATCAACCTAAAAACCAGGTTAAATCAACAGCAGCACCAATCTTATAAGGAAACTATGGCATCATTACATAGAAAACAATCCCCAATGCCAACACTGGAGAACTTAGACATGTAGAAATGGGAAAGGAACCGATTCCCAATCTGTACATGGGGGGAAAGAACGCATCTAGTAGAACCATGGGAGAAAACACAACCTCGATTCAATGATGGGGTAACAGAATGTTACGCAGTCGGAAAATGGTGTATAAGACAGAACTCCCTGTGTAAACATGAGCGAGATAGAACAACTCCCTGTGGGAGGAAAATAGATCCACAACCAACAATCGGTGAAAGAATGGAGAACAGAGCTGCCCCTGCCTGTGGGAGATGGTCTAGACCAAAAAATCACGATGGAGAACCCAATGGTGCAAGAGGGAGCTGAATGTCTCTGTGTGAGGGTAAGCCTGACCAAAAACCACAAATGGAAGAGTGGAGTGAGTGGGAAAGTGGTGAACATTCCCCTGCCCTCCATGTGAGGAAAAGCAAGCTCGTTGGTGGAGTGTACGTGGGGCAAAGACTATAGTCTTGCCACCCACCACTCCCTAGCCATAACTACTCCCAACTAATCAAACAACAGAAGTTTAGTGGGTGGTTGACACATGGCAACTCCCAATGACCCCCATGGGTTAGACAACCCCCCCTTTAACCTTATGAATCATTCCCTTTTCATTTATCATTGCATTGTCATAGCTGTCTATAGGTTTATTTTAATTGATGTGTGTGTTTACATGATGCCAATACTATAGTGTGCTGGATAGCATGATGTACCATTGACAATGATCCCTATTTTCGAAACATAACACAAACGAATCAATCGTGGGGATTTTTCCTTTAGCTCCACACCACGATTTATTACAATGTATACATCATGTACCTTTTAATGCAAACAGGGTCAAAACCGGGGCATTACAATCGTCTATGACTTACGTCGTGACTTAAGACAGATACGCACATGCCATTATATATACATATATTTCAATGATGCCTTCCCAACATTCATCTACTGATTATAGTATAACATCAGACATTTAATCAATATTTCAGCATTATATAGAAAGCAAGTAACAACCATTCACATAAACATTCACAACATTAATCATTCATTCACATGCAAGAGATAACGTGGAAACCCATCTAGGAAAAACCACCAAGGTGTTATTCATCTGGCATGAGAAAAGTATACAACACCTTGCAGTCTGTAGGATACAAACTAATCTTATGATATGTCTCTAAGACTCAGACTTATGGTTCTCATGCTCTCTGGTTTGTTCTTCTACCCTACCTCTACTCCTAGCGGTCAATGCACACGATAGCCAGATATGCATCTCAACAACCCCCTATTGCTACCAGACTCTACTTGAGTCTTTTCTTTGTCTAATATCTACAACATTACAACAAAATGGCATCCTTTCTCATATATCCCCAATGAACATCTAAACAATAATTGGAAAAATGACCTAAACATAGTTATGACCAACTAAAGATGTCACAACCAACCAACTAAGATATAGTTGATACCAACCCTTTTACCATTGAATCCCTCCTATTTATACTATTTTACATGACCACATAGGGCTGAATGCATACATGCAATCTGCTAACTATCACCATCAACTCCCCCTTAGGGTGCCCTCAGGATACAACTGTGGTGATTATGACTTGATACGAGGAACTATCATCTTGAATTACAGATATTCCCTCATATGTGTTTGGTTGCATGATTACGTCGCCTTAAATGGCCATGATCTGCACCTATCACTTTCCAGCTGTTATCACCTATGCGCTCCTATGCTCGCCTTTTCTTTGTGACACTCCTCTCCATTCTTCCTGTGATGGTCCTTTGCTTCCTTCCCAATCTTCCTTTCTTTCTATTGTATGCGTGGTACACCTTCTTTGCTTGTGCATGAACTTCTTCCTTATGCTCCTTTCCCAAGCCAATATGCCCACAAAACTCACATGTGGCTTCTTGTTGGCCTGGGAAAGGACCATAAGGAAGAAGTTCACATGCAAGAAAAGAAGGTGCACTACGCTCACAATAGAAACAAAGGAAGATCATGAAGGAAGCAAAGGACCAGCACAAACATAATGGAGAGGAGCGTGATGAAGAAAAGGTGAGCATAGGAGCACGTAGGTGATAACGGCCAAAAAACGATAGGTGCAGATCATGGCCATTTAAGGTGACGTAATAATGCAACCACACATGTACAAGGGAATATTTGTAATTCAGGCCAATAGTGCCTTGTGTCAAGTCATAATCACCATAGCTGTAGCCTGATGGGAGGCTGGTGTTGATAGTTCACACATTAGTTGTATGCAGTCGGCCCTGCATGGTCATGTAAAATAGTATAAATAGGAGGGATTCAATGGTAAAAGGGTTGGTCTCGACTATGTCTTGGTTGGTTGGTTGTGACTGCTTTAGTTGGTCATAACTATGTTAAGGCCAGTTTTTTAGTTATTGTTTGGATGTCCATTGGTGATCCATGAGGAAGGACGCCATTTGTGCTATAATGTTGTAGATATTATAAGAAGAGAATACTCTCGAAGAGTCTAGTACCGATAGGGGGTTTTTGAGCCATAGATCTAGATGATGTGTATGGAAACCGCTAGGAGTAGAGGTAGGGTAATAGAAAAAAATGGAGAGAACGAGAACCATAAGTATGAGTCTTAGAGACATATCCTAAGATCAATCTATATCCTATAGAATGCAAGGTGTTGTATACTTTTCTCGTGCTAGATGAAGAGAAACTTGGTGGTTTTTCCCAGATGGATTTCCACGTTATCTCTTGCGTATGAATGAATGATTAATGTTGTGAATGTTTATGTGAATGGTTGTTACTTTCTTTCTGTATGATGCTGAAATATTTATTAAATGTTCGATGTTTTACTATAATCAGTAGATGAATGTTGGGAAAGCGTAGTTGAAATATATGTATATATATCGGCCTGTGCATCTCTGTCTTAAGTCACGACATAAGTCACAGAAGGTATGTTAGTACAAGTCAGCTGTGTCACATAGGTTGCACTGACTGCAAGGTTGGAAGCAAAGATAAAGTTGCACGTGATGGCATATAATTCTGCTCAGTAGCGCCAGATTGACTTCTATGTCCATCCATCAAGTTTCCTTCATTGAGCTCCTTGGCTACATGCCAAGGGACTATAACCCCTCGAGTTACCCATTGAAGAGATATCTCAGGTGAGACTATGCCTACTTCGTAGGTGTTTTCGACAGGGCTTGCTCTGCTGGGCCAGTATCTCGGGTATTTGTTGGATTGGCAGGCTATGTAGAACCTGCGTCATATGAGTTAGGAAAAGTGGCCAACAAATGGTTCCATTTTCAGGACCTTATTGATCAAATTGAGGGAAATGTTGCGGCACCCGATGAAGAAGGATATAGAAGACTGGTTGGATTATAAAACACTAGCATTCATGCAAGAAGAGAGCGTAGGAACACAATTCAGTGTAGAGAACCGGATAGACGAATATATATACTCTTATATTCACTAGATCTTCTTTGCTGAGTTTCCCATTTTAATGCATGAATGGTTGTCAATATTGGCAACTAAGAAGACAAATTTTTAGAGAAGCGATACTGTCGAGTGGAGCGATCTGTTGATTCATGAGGTAACCAGTGTAAGTAACCCTATTTATAGAGCTATTGATTTTTGGGTTGATAGTATATTGCAAGGATATATTACTGAGTTTGCAGTATATACTATAACCTCATATATTGAATCCAAAAGGTTATAGTATCTACTGCAACATCCCCCTATCACTACTAGACTCTTCCCGAGTCTTCTATTCATCTAATATCTACAACATTATAGCAAAAATGGCGTCCTTCATCATGGATTGCCAATGAACATCCAAACAATAACTGGAAAACTGACCTAAACATAGTTATGACCAACTAAAGTAATCACAACCAACCAACCAAGACATAGTAGAGACCAACTTTTTTACCATTGAATCCCTCTTATTTATACTATTTTACATGACCATGTAGGTCTGACTACATACAAGAAATTTATTAACTATCACCATCAGCCACCCCTCAGGCTACAACTGTGGTGATTATGAATTGACATGAGGAAATATCGGCCTGACTTACAAATATTCCCTCATACGTGTGTGGCTGCAGGATTTTGTCTCCTTAAACAGCCATGATATACAAATGTCGCTTTCCGGCCATTAACACCTGTGTGCTCCTACGCTGGACTTTTCTTCATCACGTACCTCTCCATTCTACCTGTGTTGGGCCTTTTCTTGCTTCATGATATTCCTTTCTTTCTATTGCATGTGCAGTGCACCTTCTTCGCTTGTGCGCAAACTTATTCCTTGTGTTCCTTTCCCAGGCCAACAACATTGATCTATGAACTAGACACACCTCTTCAGTAGTGTATATTACACTAGAAAATTGGTTTAATCAAATTAAAAGAATATATAAAGCAACCTATATAGTTTGATACTCTCCACGGAGAACCACTTATGTACATAAGGATTTGTACAAGATCAGTAGGTACCCATGAGATAGCACATATAGTTACATGAGGAATTTGAGGATCAACTAGAGTGATGGAAATCCCAACCTTTACTACAAGGTTGAATATAGAATCCTATAAAGTAAAAGAATCTCATGGATGGATACAAAGAAGACTAGTAGCAGAGGAGGCTACCTATCACTCTAATTTCCTAATAGAGATGCAGAAGGAGGATGATGTTCCACCTCAGAGGGAGTGACTACGGTAGATCTCAAAGGTAAATAATATTGACGAGATTCTTAGGATTAGAGAAAGAACAGTGTTTCTCACAATACAAACAAGGATGAATATATTACAGCTGAGAAGAAAGAAAGTAAATATTCCTTAAGTAATGAGGAATATTATTAATAAGAATTATATCGATGAAGATGAATATTATAATCTTATCCATTTCATCATTGGATAATAAGAGATGCTCTTGCAAGACACATAGACATAGTTCTATGTGACCTATGGTGTAAGAAAACTTGCTTGTTATTTCTAATCATGAGCAAGATAGGAACAGGTCCTCATAATCGGAAGATGAAATTGAACACATTGGCAGAGACTCCAGTTATTCAATAAGACAAAGATTAAGATGGATTCTACCAAATAAACAAAGATAAGTATTTGAATTGACATTTACTATATATCTAGTTGTTAATGATGTGTACATATATGTGTTTCTAGATTCATGAAATTCATTATGCATATTAGAATATTTGTAGATTACTACTAATATGCAGGTGATGGGTAAGTGTCTTATGTTGTTGTACAACATTCCATTGCTACTTGTGAAATAATGTCATGGAAACATGGAATACATGAAGAAAGTTACCATGTATAGATCATTGTTACATTAGCGAAAGTAGTTGCATGATTATATATATATTTATGCATGAGAAGTTGTCATTTTGAATATGTTATGAAATGTATCTAATCATAAAACTTTATTTGAATTGTAGGAAGAATGCTATGCAATCACCTACACGAGAGGAAATGATGAAGTTATGGATGTATGGTACAGTTGTGAATATATGATACAATTGCAGATGTACAAGAGAAGAATTATGCAGTTACAGATTCCCAAAAGAAGAATGATTCAAGTTGTAGATGTACGATGCAGTTGCAGATGTACAACAAGAGAATGTTAAAGAACAAGTTGTAGAAGGGAGCTATAAAGCTCAAGCATGTTCCTACAACGAAACAAGTGGAAGATGTGTTGACTAACCCTGTGGCTTGTGTAAAGTTTGAATACTTCCAAGCCAGGCTTGGTGTAGTTTGAAAGGACCTCTCTCGAAAGAGGGAGTGACAATTGATGGATGATGGATGCAGTGGTGAGTAGCTCATTCTAGAGGAGGGTAACTTTGGCTAATATTTTTTCCATCTAAAGGGTTAGTAATCCAGATGAGCATTATCGATCCTATGGGGATTAGTATGTCTCACTAGGCTTGTTTCACCCAAAAGGGTTAGTAAGCCATATAAGGCTTGTTTGGTCCCCAGGGAGATCCATCTAACTAACTAGGATTGTTTGTCTCAAAAGAGTTAGTAATTTAGACAAAATTATCGGATGGATCTACCAGAGATCCAATCATGATGCTACTCCGAGATGTTGAAGGGAAAGATGTATCCTCAATATTTCTATACTATTGATTGTTGATGATTGTTGATGATGGTTGCTGAGAGGTTTTTTTATTGTTGAGATGATTGATGCAGTATTGTTATATAGATGTTTCATGAGATGTTTGTTGAATTGTTTTCTTCAGTATTGATGATTGTTTCTTCAGTATTGCTATACTGATTATTGCTAAGATGTTTTCTTCAGTATTGTTATACTGATCATTGGTGATATTTTTTCTTCGATATTGATATACTGATTGCTAAGATGTGTGCTTCAGTATTACTATACTGATGATTGTTGAGATACTTCAGTGTTGTTACACTAATGATTAATAATTGTTGATTGTTGAAGTTTCAGTGTTACTACATTGATGATTGTTGATTGTTGAATTGATTGCTGAGATAGTTTCAGTATTCTCATATTGATATGACAGGATCAGTATTTTCATACTAATGTTGATATCATAGGTGTAGTACTTCTATACTGATGTTAATATGATAGTTTCAGTATTTCTACATTGATGATGGTGAGGCAATTTCAATATTTATATACTGATGTTGATAACGATGTTGCTTCAACATGATGTTGATGATGTGGTTATGGTCCCAACACCATGTGTTAATGTTGTTGATATATTTTTGGTCTAAGCACCCTTTGATGATAATGTTGATATGGTTAAAGGAACAACACCTTGTGTTGATGATGTCAATATCATTGTGGTCCCAAAACCCTGTGCTGATGTGGTTAAATTCACAACAGTTTGTGTTGACGATGATGATGTTGTCTTAACATTTATTGATGATGTTTATTTTATCTCTAACATGTGAATGATGTTGTTTTTGTTTCAGTATTTACATATTGTGGATGCAGATGTTGATGTTTCAATATTTACATACTAATAATGCATATGTTGATGTTTCAGTATTCACATACTGATGATGTAGATGATGATGTTTCAGTACTTACATACTAATGTTGCAGACAATGTTTCAGTATTCACATACTAATGAAAAATAACAAGATTCAGTATTCACATATTTCTTTTATAGAAAATGATTCAGTATTCACCTACTGATGTGGCAGAAGAAGATTCAGTAATCAGATATTGATGTTACAGAAGAAGGTCCAGAAGATGATTCAATATTTACATAATGGTCTGGCATACGATTATTCAGTATTCACATACTGATGGTATGAAAGAAGGTTCAATATTCACATATTGATTCTATAGAAGATGATTCAATATTCATATGCTGACAAGAGAGATGATGATCCAGTATCCACATAGAAGATGATCTAGAACATGATCCCGTATTCATACACGGATGTGATAGACGATGAATCAGTATTCACATATTGATGCTATAAGAAGAAGATGCAGAATATGATTTAGTATTCTCATACCGATAATATAATTCAAAATATTATAGAAGATGCTCGAGTACATACAGAAGCTGATTCGGTATTTATATATTGAAGATTGCGGAAAATTATCTAGCTGATATCGATGATGAATATAAATGATGATGTTCTAAAACTTCCTATGACATATAGAGATCCACCAATCAGTTGTACAGTTGTGATGACGATTGTTGTTGATGTATAATACATTCCTTGTTAAGAGGGAGTTCTAACGTATTCTAACTTCAAAAGATATTCTATTGTAATTTTGTTGTATTCTCCTTAGGATATGTTATTCCTCCATTCATAGATGTCCTTGATGTAATTGGTCATGTAAAATTCATTAGGTAAACCCTCCATTGTATGTCAAGGAAATATTACGCAAGTGTCAACATAATAAATTTTATTTGTGGTGTCTAGTTGGACAAGTGGGCCCAATCAGTTAGAGAAGTTTTCCATGTTAAGTTAGAGGGAAAGCCAACTGAAGAATATAAATAGGTGAGGTGCCTCTCTCATTATAACAGATCACACACTCAAGTATTGCACTAGAGAAAGAGAGAAATATTCTTCTATGGAATATGAGAAACTATTCTTGTTGTTGAGGTTTTACAGTGTCTTGGTCCAATTCTATATTGAGGAATTTTTGCAGGGTTTTCTCTCTTGTGGTTTCCTTGAGGAAAATATTTTTGTTCTCTTGTGTTGTTGAACTTGTATTTCGTTCATTGATTCATTTCTTATAATTATGATGTTATGATTCTAAATCATGTATAATCATTAAAAATATAACACCTTATAGATATTAGAAAACATAGAAGGCCAGCAAAAACCAACTCTCGGAATCTTATTAGTTGTCACCTTCTAGGAGTGATGTCCTCCACAATCTTCTTGATGAACTTCTTTCATTGTTTGTTTAGCTTCATTTTCCAATAGAAAATTTAACAACACACCACCAGGTTCCTTCCAGCATAGGTATTTATTCATAATGCAGAACTTTACAGCCTTCAATTTTACAGATCTGGCTCTTGTTTTACTCAATACTGCAGGAGCCTGTATATTTTGCAGAACATATATGATATCACTATACCATAGAAATAGAGAAATACTAGGAAATACCTGTAAAAATGCATCAATCTAGTTTGAATGACTGGATAAGAATTTGAGATGTAGAGATTCACAATTAGAATATATTATTAGTTTTTAAAGTCCATGTCCATTAATCACCTTTGTAGGATTTATTTCAATATCATACTCTAGGATTACAACAATCCAATTTTCTCTCTTACCTTATGGATTTGGTTGAGTGAGAATTCTCTTTACCACAATACTTGGAACATATGCAACAATATGTGAATGGAGAATATATACTCTAAAATCTTTCAAGGATTTTACTAAAGAATAGGCATGTTTTTCCATGATGTCATAATTTAGCTCTCCATCTCTCAGCACGTTACTGAAGAAATCAATGGGCTTCTCAGTGTTTTGATTATTCTTCTGCAGTAGGACTCCAGCTGTAATATGCTCATATGCATAAGAAAATACAGGGAAATATTTAGTAAAATATGGACTCACCAAAATTGGAGCTTCAATGATGCCCTTTTTAATATATTTTAAAGATTTCCTAGCATCCATTGTCTATTTTATTTCATTTTATTTCTTCACAATATTGGTAATATTTCTTAGTATTTCAGAAAAACTAGGAATGAACCTCCTCAAAATATTTACCTGTTCAATAAATGATTGCACCTCTTTCATGCTCCTAGAATCTTCAGCCTTCAGAACTGCATTGAATTTTTCTAGATCAATTTTGTTTCCATCCTTTGAAATCATATGTCATAGAAATTTCTCTCTTTTAATGCAAAATTAGACTTCTTGTTATTCACTGAGATACCATAATTTCTGCACTTCATGAAAAACTTCTCCAAATGTTTTACATGTTCCCTTTCAAACTTAGAATAAATAGTAATATCACCAATGTAAATTACTACAAACCTATCCTTTTCATATGAAAACTTTATTTCCATATCCCTTTGAAACATATCCCCTTCCTTCATCAAACCAAAGGGTATTGTTATCTCCTCAAATAAATTAGAAAATTTATTTTATGTAGTGATAGGAAGTCAAAAACAATTTTCTAAAATATTAAGGCTCATTATGAGAGCTTTGGGTATGTAATGAAGTCTGAAAGATGTCGAACTTTGTTATTCTCCAATAAAATCAAAACTCAGGTTTTGGTGGCTTAGGGGGACATTTCAAGAGTTCATTAGCCACCGAAAATCCTGACTTTGGGCAGCTTAAACATGAAAATTTGAGGCTATCTTAGCCACCGAATTCATAGGAAGTTTGAAGCGGTCAGCATGTCTAGTCATATGAAGGAACCGTCAGTATAGGAGTGCTATAATTTCCCATTAGAAACCGAAAAGACAAGATAAGAAGTCAATTATGATTTGGTAAGAGGTGTTTTTATGACTTTGATCTAATTTATCTAATCCCAAAACATATTTTTCCTACACCTATCTTATATCTATGATCTCGTTGCTACAGGTAATGTAATTCCAGTTCTTGAAACCACGTTCCTTGCCATTTCTATTTACGGGTCTCATCAGCTAAGCCATTACCCTTTTCAAGTCTCAATTGCTAGCTATATCCCTAAAAATCATGGATTTCCCTTGATTCATTCCTCATTCCTACTATTTTTTCTCACTGAGCCAAATTTCCCTAATCCCACGATGTGTTACCTTCCCCAAAGTTTTAATTTTCAAATCGCAGGTGCAGAGAAACAGTTTAGAAAATGAAAAGAGGAGGACCTTCCCTAAGGAAAGAGCTTGGTGATATTTGTTACCCAGAATGACACCCAGAGGTATGTTAACTGTTCAAAGATGCAGGTTGTTATAGGTTTTGTGAAAAAATCCAGGGATCTCATCAACAAGTAGCAGAAGATTTTTCTCTCATGTTTGATGGAAGAACAACAGTAATCAGCAAGGAATAATTCCAGGTGGATGAAGCTCTTATAGCTGAAGTGAAAGAGCTTCCAAGGACTGGAGAAAATTGGTTTAATACCACTGTTACAAAGAATGTTGAATTCAGATCGTACCTGAAACCAAACACAAAAATATTGTATGGAAGAAGAGCATTCCTACGTCCTATCTTGAGGAGAAATGGAAACACCTGTTGAAGTCAATTCTTGTATACAAAACCTATGACAATAGATACAATAGGGTGAAGATCTATCATTTTTAATTAATGAATCACTTCACTAGAAGGAGCCCCTTGAATCTGCCTTTTTACCTCTACAAAAGCTTGACCAAGATGGCTCATCAAGTTAGAGCCAAGCCAACTGAAATTGTAGGTATATTATCTCATCATGGCTTGACCAAGCTAATTGTTTCTGAGCTTTTGCAGAGGAGGAACATTGTATGGGCATACTTCTTGTTCTAGAATTAATTTGAAACAGAGCTACAACTAGAGGATAAAAAGAGGTCGTCTTTAAAGAAGTATTCCACCCCCAGAAGTGGAAAAAGGAAGACGAGAGCCATCTCTCCAATTGTAGTTGATAAATCCTCTCCATGTTATAATACTAAGAAGGCCAAAAGGAATCTAGATTTTAGTAAGAAGACAAAGAAAGAAGAGGCTTCTTCACAAAACAAGAATTTCTTGAACCTGCCATACACTGATTCTGAGGATGAAAAAGAGCAAGGAGCTGACCTAGAAAATCAAGTTGCAGCAGGGCATGAGGATCATCCCTCACCTACACCAAAAAATGATCAAAGTCAACAAGTTGCAGAGGCTTCATCTAGCAAGCCAAAGGAATCCAGATCTCAGAAGATCAACCAGCTTCTAAGGAAGGTGTATGAACTAGAAGTTCTTGAAAGGGAAATTAAAAGAAGCAATGAAAGATTAACTAAGAGAAATATTGAATTATATGAATATCTTCAAGAACTAACAAAGAAGTATACTAAGCTCGAACGAATAAATATCAGGTTGACGAAGGACAAAACTAAGCTCTACAGAAAAATCAGGCTGTCAAAATTGCAGAAAAAGTATTCAAACACTCATACTCAAGCACATCATAAGCTGGAAACCCTAGCAAAGGTAGACATGAATCTTTACGATCCAAGGGAATCCTATGATTCTACCGCCATCCCAAACCCTATTCAAGTTGCAAAGACACCAGAAGAACAACATTAAATATTTAAAACACTAATGTAAAATGTGATTGTTGCAATTCTGATTAACTGCTGAAACATGATTTTCGGTGGCTTAGGTGAACACTCCAACTGTTCATTAGCCACCAAAAACAGAGCTTTTGGTAGCTAACAGACTCAATTTTTTTCTTTCCTAGCCATCGAAAGTACAGAACAAGACAGAAAACCACATTTTTGCACAGATCTAACTTTTGTTGATCCAAACACCTCGAGGATGGTTTCTAATGATAAATACTAAATAAAGGCATCAATATTAGAGTTTTGTTTCAGTTTTCACCAACAAATATAGAGGTGATAAGGATTCTTACCGACTTTGGTAAAAGGTGACTTGTCTGTCAAATGGCGATTTCGAATTATCCTTCAGTTTCTACAACAACTGTCAAATATTTCAAAGATTGGGAAGATTTTTTGAGATATGGAGATTGACCATCAAAATAGGATATTTTCCTATTTTCTACAAAGTGTTTTTATTATCTATTTTTAGCAAATTCGATCCAGTTTTTCAAGATCGAGAATAATTTTGTAAAGGCTATAAATCCTATGACTTTTGTAGAACAAAGGGTTCGACTTTGGAGACTTTTCCATACTTGTACTCTCAAAATTCTCATTTCATGTCAGTAATATAAGCTTCTTTTGCCATTTATGTTCAGATTTCATTTTCTACCTTTGTGTACTTGCACTTGAATATTTATTTCATGTTTGTTCTATTTTTCTAGTGCCAGATAATTGTCATTGTATCTTTGTATTGATGAATTGAATAGCAAGTATCATTTACTTATTGTGATTATCCATTCATATATGCTTTGTGTATGAGTCTTCTAGCAAAATAAGAACTCTACATACATATACCTTTTATAAACTCTCTGAACAACAGTGGTTAAAAGCATTGTCTATTTGAGTTTGTCAATAAATGTTTTGAGTGAGTGAGTTTTGATTAAGTCATCCAAATTGATCCATTTTACAAGTAATTGAGTGAATAAGTTAATTTAGCAGGCATCTTCAAGCTAAAACCTAGAAGAGTTTCCTAGAGTGGTAACACGTATTTTGGCATATAAAAATGTACCCCACGGTGTAGTAAACATAGTCTTCTCTTGGTCCCCACAAAGAACTTTAATTTGGTTATAACCTAAGAAACCATCCATGGTAGAAATCGTCTCAGCTCCCACTATTTTTTGCAGAATGTTGTCCATCTTTGGTAAATGATAATTGTCTTTTAGTGATACTTTGTTAATATTTCTGAAATCCACACAAAGTCTGATTTCATCGTTCAACTTTCTAACATGTAATAAGTTATCTACCCACTTACAAAATATCAAAGTTACAATAATTTTAGAATTGAACATCTTTTGTATTTCTTTCTCTATCACAGGAAGCAACCTGGGGTTTATTCTTCTCAGCTTCTATTTGAATGGTTTTTCTCCATGTTTTATTGCGATACTATGTTGTATGGTTGAGGTATCATAGTATTTTAGGTATTCATAGATTTAGGAATATATGTCTGTGTATTTATTTATCAAATTTATGTGTTCTTTTTATTTTTCAAGTAATTTCTTAGACATCTTTATAACCCGAGGTTTTTATTCAGTGCTTATATTCTGATCTTCGACAACATTCTAAATAGGCTAAAATTTGGGATCCTTTGCAAAATCATTTTGGTCAAACATTTTTTCTAGGGGAATCAAACCTCTTGGAATAAAATTACTCTTTAACTGAATTATGTCATTTCCCCCTATCATTTTTTTCAATTTTTTGTTTTCAACTTTTTCTTCTTCGGTCTATACATCATCTTGGAAGTTTTCTAAATTTTCATTCTCTGTATCAATATGATTATATACAAACTCATCTGACATCTCCAATAAAAAATATATATGCACTTGATCATGAAAAACCTACCAGTATTTGTAGTTGTCGGGTATAGAAGGTCTATTTGAAACTTGGACTTTATTATTTTCTAAGAATAAATGGGAGTTTTAAAATTACCAGTAGTGGTAGCTAAAGAATCATCTACTTGATTTTCAATTCTAGGGACCACTCTCATTTTATAATCTATAAAATAATTTCCAAACATATCCTAAACTTCATTCCTGTAGGCCCTCATCCTGGGATGTTTTGTCTGGTAACTATGATTCACCTAGTTTCTCACAAGTTACGAATCCCAAAATACTTATATTCTCTTTGCTCCCATATCCTTCAAATCATTTAAACCCAGAAATAGAGCTTCATACTCATCCACATTATTAGTACATTCAAAATTTAGTTTATAGGGTAATGATTTAAAATATATGATTGGAGAATTAATGTAAACATCATCACCAACCCCATTCTTACTTATGGACCCATCAAAATGCATAGTCCACAATCGTTCTTCATTCTGTTTCTTTTCTAAATACTCTTGTCTTTTTGCGAATTCCTTATCCTATTTTAACTCTATGTGTATAGTAATTTCAGGATCAATGTGAGGGCCGTCATTAAAAAATATAGAGGATCCTAAATCAGTATTAGTAACACAAATAGAATGATTTTTAGTATTATCTTGACTGCTAACCACATAAGCTAATATATTCTCTCTATATAATCTTTTGTTTTCTCCAAATAAAGGAATGGTGTCATATGAAATATCCATTTGCCAGGTTCCTTTCAATTTTGATGTCGAAGATATTGACAAGAGCATGCCAAACATGGGAGTAATGTAAGCTACTACAACATCCATAACAATGCTTTTGGCTGGAATTTGTGCAAGGGTTACCACCATATCTTTTATTAATCCCAGACATATGACCTTAATGGAAGGCTTGGTAATCTCCAATACCATACTTTCTACTACTACCCTTGGCATCAGATTGTGAGATGCACTAGAATCTAACATGGACCTCCTCGTCATCTATATCTTCAATTTTAGTTCCAAGGACAATAGTATGAAATTCATATGTTCTAGAATACATGGTTGCTAATAACCCTGATTCTTGATCATTTTAGTGTTTTTATCTATGTATTCATTGTTCCTCAACAATTCATTAAAGGGGATATAAATCTTAAATTTTAACAATTCTGATTACAGATTGAAATATGAAATTGGTCTATCTACATCAACTGACACCGGATGTTAATTTTCTTATGACTTTTTCTCTTTATTTTCTGGACTTTTCTGTACAGTAGTATCTTTCTGTTTTTTTTTGTTTATTCTGAATTTTGTTGGCTAGTGGAAAGATGAGTTGGATTGGGCTTTCCTTTATTTTTTATTACATCAGGACTTCTCAACTTTAATTTTTTTTCTGAAAATGATCTATGGCGTTTTGGTACCCTCTCTAATATTTTTCTCAGTCCATTTCTGAAATATGATTCTCATCTTCTTGAGAAAATAAATTATTCTCCTCCTCAGTTAGATATATGTCATAACAAATATCATAAAAGTGTTAAATCTTGTTATCCATTTGATATTTTTCTCCCTCCTCATCAACCAAATTTTCTGGGAATGGTGGTCTTATTTGTTGATCTTCGAGGTTTCTTTTATTTGTTTGAGTAGCAAGAGGTCTTCTAAAATTTGGATTTCTTACTTGATTTTCAATTTTCTCTCTGTTAGGTGGTCTATTATCTAGATCCAAATAGTTCATCAATATATCAATGTTCTACATCCTCATTTCAAATTTGACATCCCTTGCAGAAGAAGGGGCATAGGTGGATGGTTGATTTTCTTGTCTTTTCCTATCTGCCTCAACTCTATTTTCCATTTTCCCCGAGGCCATCATGTTTTCCTCTACTTCTAAAGAATATTTAAACATAGTAGTAAAACTTGAATATTTCCTTTCTCTTAATAACAATGCAAAATCACCATCAAAGGAATCTGCATAGTGAAGTTTAGCATCACCTATGTAATATCCCAAACTAATATTTTCTTCTAGTGTGTTGGTTTGTTGATTGATTTGTTTAAGTTTTTGTGGAAATATTGACTATTGGTTGATACCAATGTAAGATGCTCTGTAACCTCGGACTAAGTATATGAATCTTAACAATATAACCTCACAGATTTGATAGTCTTAGACTTGGAAATTCCACAAACTTGAATAAGAGTATTGATTAGTAATAAACAACAAGGAAATTCATTTCACATTGTCTTATAAAATTCAGATCTTACATATGATGTAAATATGAAATTCAATAGTGTTGACCATGGCTTGTAGAAGTTTATAACAATAGCTATATAATTATAATAGTTCATATAATTTGAGAGCGGTTTATTGCATATGAGAGGCGCCTGCTAGATAGACGTGCACTAGATGATAGATCATGCTCAGTCTTCAAGGTATCCAACCATAAATGTGAATGAGGTATTTGATGAGAGAGATCGTGGTGCTTTTCAAGAAGGAACAACCATCCAATGGTAAGCAACTCTCCTCAAGGGTATATTAGTCCTTCAAATAATAAATTATTGTGTAAGGTGGAATCGTTGCCCCTAAGGATTCAAGCCACAATATTGAGGTTGCTGCTATTAACACTTGATTCCTATTGTTCAAGACTGCAATGATTTCTTCCCAGACAAAGTGGATCCCTTCTTCTTATGTCATTGATATAGAAAATAGAAAAAATATATCAAGGTTTAATTTCCCTTAGAGATAAGAGATCACTGCCTTTGTGCATGATAGAGGATCCCCAAGATATTCACACCTTCCCTAATGTTCATTCAACCTCCAAGAAGGAATGAGTTGCTTCTTCCTATGGATGAGAGGGCCTATATTCGAGAATTATTGATTCTCATTCCCTTAAAAAAATACCACACAGTTGATTGGGATGATTTCATTGCCTTAAATATTTGATGGAAGTGCCCTAATTAAGGAATATATATGCTACTTCAGAATGATGGATATGCCCTTAATGGTGAAAATAAGTGATGTTCAATGATACACCCAGTTGTATATCGGATACAATGATCCCCTAAACACAATAGATTTAACATGCAATGAAGAACACAATGGTGAACCTAATTGATTCACCCCAAGGATTCGCTAGGGTGGATAGATTTCACCAACAAATCCAATTAGGTCAAGGAAATCCACCTTAAACCCTAAGTAGCTCACAAAGCTCCCAAAACCTGTTTCCAAAAATATAAATAATAACATAGATACCCTTTTGGTTCAACTAAAATTCTTATATATATTTTAGGATTTGCATGTCACTTTTAGGGATTACTCTTTTCTTTTTCATGCATGCAATTCTAATTTCTAAATGACTTTTAAAACTAAAGAAATAAGGCATGCATGCTCCTAATGCTATATGATAAAAAATCTGATGGTCCTCTTTACTATACCGATGACTGAATAATTGTCCTAATATGCTCTTGGTATTAAAGGCCCTCGGTCAATTCCCTATTTATAAAAAATAGAACTTTACAGTCCTCCCTTGCCAAAGATTTATTGTCCTCAAGCAATGCCACGCAACTCCACAATCAATCAAACTAAACCAACTGAGTCCAGGTATGATCCTAGGGTCCCAAATTATCCTAGGATTTTTGTAGCACCTTCTTTTCAAAGCACTACACTGCACAGTACCATCACTTGATACCTCTTGATATAATTCTATAGAATTCACTAAACTACCAGTCACTGTAATACCACGGTCCCAAATAAATATGAGAATTGCAAAAGTCAAAATGCATCCACCGCTACGCTGTGTAGTATTGACAAAAGGAGAATCCCATAGAATCCCAAGTAAATATTGTATCCATCCCTCATAAGGTCTCCCACCTGGATCCTAGTGCAAACTTGTTCATCTTTCATCCCAAATATCTCGAGGCTCTTGTGGGACTATACCCCATCTTCCCAATAATTTCCCACTCAATACGACACCAACCCTTAATCTCATCCAACCCCTAAAAAGGACCTTGTCCATAAGCACCATCACGAGGAATAATCCTACCAAGGTGACATTCTTCCCTTCTGATTTCAATTGGAATGCTCATATACTGCCTCGTGATTTCTCGATCATGGCCAACCTGTAAAAACCATTCACCATTATGAAAATGTCGACTCAAGCTACTTGAAGCCTTGTCTATGTACTCTTGTAGAGGAATTCTTTGAAATGCAATAGTATTTTTCTTCTCCTTCCCTATCAAGTACTCCAACTGCTCTTCAATACTAGAAATCATGATCGATGACTCAGTACATACAACTAGAAGAACTCTAAGCTCAAAATATTGTTGTAATATAGTGTCTCAGATTATCTTGGTCCTCTTTTTCATCGCTAGAAATCGTTCTTTAACACGTTCAATCTTCTTTCGGTGACTATCATCTGGAAGCTCTATCTCATGGATGTATAAACTCTCCCTAACCTCCACGTGTGACTTCTGACTATATCTACTGCTATGCTCATCATCCTTGTGCCTCATGTATTTCTCCTATCATAATTGTCTGGACTCCTACTATAGGTGATGAAGAGTGTACCAACTCCAACTCATCACATGACTTGTCCACAATATGACTAGTGAATGTTCTTATGTCGCTAGACTCATATGATGGCTCTAATGCGATCTCCTCATGCACATGCTCATAATGTGCTGTTAACTTCAAATGAATCTCACCAACAACCTGTACTTCATGCTCATTGTAGTGAGGATTTATCCTCACTACAGGAGTAAGAATGGCTCCATTGTGCCTATAGGGCACAAGGGCAGGTTCCTACTATTTGAAAACAGGAAAAAATGAAATGGAAATAGCATAAATAGAACAACAAATTAAACTAATCTAGAGTAAGAAAATGGCTCCAAATATAAACTAGATCTAAGAGCTAATAACATAAAAGAAGAAGCTTTGTGAACCCCTCTGCAGAAAATAGGTTAGGGTTCTGCCTCCTTGAAACCTGCAAGCAACTTAAGCTACTACAATGGAAAACCTACAGACAATGTCAACAATAGAACCTGCAAATAAAAATAATAGTTAGAAAGAAAAAAAAATTAAACAAACCTGAAAAGAAATGTTATACCTCACTTGGGTGGAAATGGGCCACCATGCCCTAGCTCATGGGAGCACCTCTCTCTTGGTTGGGAAGCAATGGCTTGATGGGATGGAGAGGGAGGAGAGGGAGTGTGGGTGGTTTGAGAGGCAAAGGTCTCAAAGCATCCACGGATAGCATAACAATAGGCAAGGGAGGAGTGTTTTGAGAGTGACCCCCCACCCTCCTTTTATAGTTTTTCGAAGGGATTTTAGGGTTTTAAGCCCTTGGTCAGGGCTTTATCCCATTTTTGGGGCCTTTAGCCCCTTCCACCCTTACTTTAGCCCCATTTAGGATTTTAGCCCCTTTTTGAGGGATTTAGCTCCTAGGGGGCTATTCTTGGATCCTTTTGGGGGTTTTTAGCCCTTATCTTCATCCTTGGGCTCTTTTGGAGGTGTGGGGGTCAAATGGAAGTTCTTATGGAGTGAAATGAGTGTTGTGAGATGGTGTCCTTGGGTGGTGTAGACCATTGAGAGCTATGTGGGGGATTTTTGGGTTAACATATTGCCCCCTGATGTGTGAGGGCAGGAGCTCAACGTATGGCTGATGGACATCATAGGATTTGCTATTTAGAGGTGGTGCTTCCGAGGCTGGGGCATGGTGGCTTTTGGTTTTTGTATTAATTTGGTTCCCATCAATGGGTGAGATACAATAAATGTGTGACATGTATATGGACAAGGTGGGAATTCCCATGCTCGTGACAATGTCAAAAGAATCATTTGATCTATGCTCTAAAATACAAGAGCCAATCATATACAACTGATGTTACAATGTTGGTTGCCTCTATGTGAGGCTGAATACAATATTGATCTAGTCCATTGGACCCATGGCTTTCTCATGGAATGCTATATCTTCATAACTGACGGTCTGTTGGATCTGGTACATAGCTATGTGGACTCACTGATTAAGAGTCAGAGTCTCTATGGTACAAGTATGTTGCATCAATCATAAAGGTATATCGAAGCATTGTTGGGGATTCAGATTACTGTCTCCAACACAACCCAAAAATCACAAGGGACATAACCTGTTTAGGTCCCTCGAGTGGACTCACCAATGTGCTAGAGTCAGGTGACATCTAGGGTCTTCGACCAAGTACTGTGTGGAACAAAACCTATATGAATCTCAATGCCATGATGATGGAGTTGAAGTCCAACACATGAGAAACAACCATCCCAAGAGGCACTAAGGACTCCTCTGAAGTGGTCCAAGGAACTCATCAATGATGTAAATGAAACCAAGGTATAGGGACCTCTGGGTCTATCCTCTGGAATATGTGTGTTGGTGTTGACAGAGGGAGACCTGCCCCTAGTCAAGGCAATGATGTTTCCTTGACCAGGAGCATGAGGGATAACCAAAAGGTGTGAAGCAATTTGCGTACTGACTCACTGAATTGAGCAGGAGGGGAGGGAAGGAAAAAACTGAACAGGGGCAGGGGGGGGAGTGGGAGACTCAAACTTCCTTTGTTCATAGTATGACAGTAGGGAAGACTAGGCAGCAAATGAAACTTAACTCATGGGAATGGGATCATAGCTATAATACCAGGAATGTTGCTGCAGATGGGAAATACTTGTAGGGGGTGGACACTTTTGATACTGATGGGATCCAAGGAAGACATATTGCAGAGTACTTTGAAAAAAGGTGACCCAATGTGGGGATTCTGCCAAACTATTTTATGTGGGGTGGTGTCTAGGGACACCATTGTGGTACGATCTCGTGGATTTTTGGTGAGCCCGAGAAGGTAAATCCTCAATGGTGCTTTCAATTTTAGAGAGTCTGAAAGCACGAGAAGACTCCACTGTGGGCTCTTTTTTGTTGGTAGTCTCCTGTGCCCAAAAAAGGATAAAAGTATACATAGGAGAGCTCGCCCATCCCGGAGGGGATGGGAGAATTCTTTACCATTGGTAGTCCAATCAGGCTAGAAAAGATTAAACCTATACTGACTGGATGGTCATTCAAATACTTTTACAAGAATGAATGAAACCAAGTTTGCTCGACAATATTTTCTTGATGAAACAACTGGAAAAGAGCTTAATGACAACCAGTGGTGAGATTTTTCATCAAGTGTGGCCCCTTTTCCTGAGAAAGCACAAAAGTATGTAGAGAGGAATGGTCTTGTCTTTAATGTGCCAAGGATTTCCTTTTTGATTTATTGTCTACATGGTCCACAAAAGGAGGTAAACGAGACGATGTAGACGCCCTTTCCTATAATTTAGCGAGTGGGAAAAGAAGCAGTTGCGCTCGGTGATCTTTTCATTGTTTTAAGGAGTCAGAAAAGAGCTTAAAAGAAACTCCAATGTGGTCAACCGACTACAGTGGCACGAGCGGTGCCCGATATTGGGATGGTGGACAGAGGTCCAAAGGTCATCTGCACAGTATGGATGGAGCAAAAGGCTCTCAAACATACCAATACATCCGTAGGATAGATCGCGGTAGAGGCTCGCTAGTCGGTGTAGAAGAGGCACGCAAACCGAGGTGGCTCTCAAACATAGGTCAGGAGAGCATGTGTGTGTGTGTTGCAGTGGACAAACTTGGCTACATGCTATGTGAGTGCAAGTCTAGGGGCACTTATATGCCGAATACATGCAAGAAAAGAAATCATTTTGTGGACAGTGGTCCAGAGGTCCGTGTAAGGTGCGGTAAAAGGAAAAGACAATCTATGTGTTAAAAAAACAAAATAAAAACTAAAATTACATTCTTTAATGGGCGGTGGTCCAAGGACACTTATATGTCAAATACATGGAAGAAAAACAAAGGGTTTTGTGGACGACGGTCCATATTTCTGCATAAGGTGCGGTGAAAAAAGACAATTATAAATACAAAAAATAAAAGTAAAATTATAGTCATTAACGGGTGGCAGCTCGACAGCTTGCATGCGTTGTGGTCAGGAAGTGTGATACGAGTACCGGTCCGTAGACACTCGGATTGTCATGTCATGGCTCGTGAATTGAGGTGACTTGTGGGAGATGGTCCCGAAATTAATTTATAAAACATGAGATGATGGTATCATAAGGAAATGAAAATTTGATCTCAGGGGTGTGACAGGTGTCTCATGTGGAAATTGAATCCAGGTGCTAGAACAATTACACTCACAAAAATTGCCAATTACACATGCAAATTACTCACGAAGGAGACTAAATATGGAGCAGAACACTAAACTGTATTGAATAAGTGTACAATAGCCAACCCTGTGAAGTCATAGGCTGCCATAATAAATAATTACATGAGATATTTGAATGCATAAGGATTCCATTCTAATTTGGTCAAAAGCAGGCTTACTAAATCTAAGCAAATCCCCCATAGGTGCATAAAGCAATTTCCAAATCTGTCTAGGAGCTCACGAATTGGAAAAATCAATTAGGAAAGATAATAGATGATGGAAGGACAAATCATACATGCTTTTCTTAGGAGAAAAGAGTGGAGGATGATGAGTACAAAAAACAAGTTAACTTCACCTAGTCAAACTTTCCCAATTGCCTTAAAACTCAGAAAAACAAAGCAAACATGCGCTAGGAAGGCTAGGAATAAAGAATATTTGATTCCAAGTGGTTTCCCAAGTGCTCCATGACTCAAATTTAGAAATTTTGACCACTTTGGATGTGTGGAGGACAACTTGCATAAGGTGGAATATGGAAACTAGGAAAATAAGACAAAAATTGGATTAATTAATGTCCAAGGTAGATAACTATGGGTTGATTATTATAACACCCCCCCTTAAGCCTGACTTATGAGTAAAATATCAGAAAATTATAGGGCCTAGCAACAATGCTTAGTCACCCTTTACATACTGCATGTCCATTTAACCAAGGAAAGAGGCAAAAACCCAGTGGGAAAAATCCTCCCTTAAACATGGACAGTAAAACAAAATTTTAAAATCTTGTCATCACTCATGCTTCACAGCATGATCAACAATCCCCAGCACTGATTTGATATTGCTGTATGTCTTCTCACAAAAAACTTTGATGAATATATCTGCTACTTGTTCTGAAGATGAACATAAGAGTAGGTGAATGGTGCCATCATGCACAAGCTGTCTGATGTAGTGCATATGGATCTCAATGTGTTTGGTTCTCTGTTTCTGAACTGGATCATTGCAGATTCGAATGGTACTTTGACTATCACAATAGATAGTATTTGATTATTCTAATTCGAAGCCACACTCACCAAGTAACCCCTGCAACCATAAACATTGAGTTGCTGCATTTACAACTCCTCTGTACTCTGCTTCTGTAGATGAGAGTGGAATGGAACTCTATTTCTTTCTTGACCAGTTGATTGGCCCTTCAGCAAGCATGAACACATATCTTGATGTTGACTTTCAATCTGTGTCGTCACCTGCCCAATCACTATTAGTAAACCCAATCAAATTAAGATCAGATTTAGCTTTGTAGAAGATCCCATGAGTCCTTGTTCCCTGAACAAAGTTAAGGATCCTTTTGGCTGCTCTCCAATGGATCTCATGAGGCTGATCCATGTATATTGAATCCACACTTACTGCATAAGAAATATCAGGTCAAGTATGTGTAAAATATAGCAAACATCCAATCAATTTCCTATACAGTGTATTGTTTACCATAGGTGAAGAATCATCTTCTTCAAGCTTAACTCCTGAAAGGAAAGGAGTCTTGCTTGGCTTGCAATCCTTCATGTTGAATTTGTTCAGAAAATCCAAGTCATACTTATACTGATGTGCTTTGATTCCATCTTTGGTTTGAGCAATCTCGAGCCCCAAGAATTGGCTCAATAAACCCAAATAAGTCATTGAGAAGGCATGGTTCATTGCATCCTTCAAGGAGGCAATTTCATCCTTTGAGCTTCCTGTAATCAGAAGGTCATCAACATACAAAAATATGATCATTAATGAACCATGAATCAGCTTCAAATAGACATTTTGATCTGACTTGCATCGAACAAAATTCAGTGATAGCAGAAAGCTATCAATCTTGGCATACCAAGCCCTGGGAGCTTGCTTAAGCCCATACAATGACTTATTTAGCCTGCACACAAGAGATGGATTAGTAGAAAATCCTTGAGGATGATGCATGTAAATCTCTTCAGTGAGATCTCCATTCAGGAAAGCACACTTCACATCCATGTGATGTACCCGCCACTGCTTTGAAGCTGCAATGGCTAAGGCTAGCCTGATGGAGTCCATCTTTTCCACTGGTGCAAAGGTCTCATTGTAGTCTATGCCATGTATGTATGAGTAGCCCCAGGATACCAATATGGCCTTATATTTCAAAGTTGAACCATCAGCAGTAAATTTGGTTTTGTAAACCCACTTACACTGAACTAGCTTCCTCCCTGGGGGAAGATCAACCAGCTCCCAAGTGTTGTTCTTCTGGAGTGAGCTGAACTCTTCTTTCATGGATGTTTGCCATATTGGATCATTTGATGCATATTCATATGTCTATCGGTCTGATTCAACCATAAAATAGCATTTATCTGCAAACATAGGATCTTTCACGCACAGAGCACTCTCAAACTGAGATCTAGTCTTCCTAGGATCATTAGGATTTCCAGCTAGTTCTCCAGCTGCATGAATGGGATTTGCTACCCATTTTGGTCTTGTAGGAATATTAGGATCTAAAATTAAATCATCATTATAAGAAATATCAGAATCAGCAAGTTGAACTATCTATTCACTTACATTCAAAGGTTCTGGTGGTGAAGAGGATTCTCCAACTTCCACTGCTGCTAGGGGCTCTTCTTGGAACTGAACACACCTTTCAATGAAGGCTTTGTTTTTGCTCAAATTGATCAGATTGTACCCTTTTGAATATTCAAAGTACCGAAGAAATAGACACTCTTGGCTTTGGGCCTGCAAAGCCTTCCTCTTTTCTGTTGGAATTCTAGCCCAAGCCCTTGAGCCAAAAATCCTGAAATGGGTCACATCTGGCTTGTGCCCACTCCATGCTTTGAAAGGAGTCATACCATCAAGATTTTTATGAGGCACCCTATTCTAGATATAGGCTGAAAATTTTATAGCTTCGGCCCAAAACTTTGGTGGAAAAGTCTTAGACTCCATCATGCAGGTTGCCATCTCTTTCAGTGATTTGTTCTTCCTCTCAGCAACACCATTCTGCCGTGGTGTGTAAGGGATAGAATGCTGCATCTGCACAATATTGAATGAACTCAGACTTGAAATAATAACCACCATTGTCATATCTGAGGGCCTTGAGTTTCCTCCCAGATTGGTTTTCAACCAAATCCTTAAAGACTTTGAAGATGCCATAAACTTTAGACTTGTGTTTCAAGAAGTAAACCCAGCAATACTTGGAAAAGTCATCTATGAATGTCAATGCATATTTGGCCTGACTCATTGACGTATGAGGAAATGGGCCAGTAACATTACTTTGGATCAACTCAAGAGGTGCAAAGGTTCTCTCATGACTAGCTTTCTCAAATTTATGCTCTGGGTGTTTTCCTAAGATGCAACCTTGACAGACTCCTTTGGAAAACTTAATCTTTGGTAACCATATGACCATTTATTTTTCACTAAGATCAGACAGATACTTATAATTAAGGTGGCCAAATATTTCACACCAAATCTTGCTTTCCTCATTAGAATGAATCAGAAGAGCAGAGGGGTTTGAGTAGGGTAGGAAGTGTGAGAACATGTATACCTTCGAAGTGTGAGTTGCAATTCCTTTTGCAATGAATTTACCACTTGAGATCTCTATGATCTCAACTTCATTAGGGGAGAATATGACTTTCTTTGGAGACCCTGTGTGGGTCATCTGATACACTGATAAGAGTTTAGAGGCAATACTTGGAACATACAATACATTGTTGAACTTACCATGGTTAAGATCAATTCTCCCTTTGCCCAAACTTTCAGTGAGAGAGTCATATCCTAGTACAATTGGTGGACCTTTCGATATGTCAAGTGAGGCGAATGCCTCCTTGGTCGAAACCATATGTCTTGAAGCTCTAGAATCAATGATGAAACTAGGTGAGCTTGATGTGCCAGCAACCAATGCATGAACTCTCTCTCTGTCTTCTGAATTTGATCCTCCTTCCCTCTTCTTTGAGCTATCTGGAAGGGAGATTCCATTCTTCTCCAGGAGTTGGGTCAGCATGTCTATTTGCTTCTTCATGCATGAGCTTTCAGAATGATTGCCCTTACTGCAGTATGCGCACTTGCTCATTTCTCCTTTGTTCTTCTTCTTCTGGGGGTTCTTCTTGGAACCTTGAGGCTCCTCTAGAGACTTATTCATGTCTCTCTTTTGCTTAGGTGGCTTCTTAGCTTTCTTCTTTCTTTTTGAATCCACCCTCAAATCTCCAGCAACCAAATCTTGGTCTTTGGAAGGCTTGATGGTGCCCATCATCACCAATTTATCTTGTTCTTGTGTGAGAGATTCCATGAAAACTATAAGGCTAGGCATTTTCCAGGCTCGAGCTCTCAACTTTGTGGCATGGAAGGTTGATACAAACAATGAATAGTTAGAGCCAAGCTTCAAGAGTATGGCCAAAACTAGTTTCTCATCCTTATTTTTGATCCCACATTGTTTTAGCTGCAAAACAAGGGCTTTGAACTTGGAAAAATAGAGTTGTAGGGATTCAAAGCTATTGGGACTCAGGGAGATCAATTCATTTTCAATAGGATGTCCCCTCATCTCATCTGTCTTACCAAAAATCTCAACAATCTTCTCCCATACTTCATTTGGTGATGTTAATCCATTAAGATGGAAAAGGAGGTCTCTGGATATCCTCAGACATAGGAGACCATAGGCCTCATCCCTCATGTTGTGCCATTTAATATTCTCTGTAGCTGCATTGAGCTCTGATTCTATAGCCATAGTTACTGTATAGAGGCCTTTCTCTCTCAACAGTATCTCCATCTCTGCTTTCCATTCAAAGAAGTTAAATGGAGTCAAGATGATCTTCTGAGATTGATCCATAGCTCAGAAATTGTACCTTCAGTCAGTAGAATGCTCCCAGTCAATGATGTCGAACGTACAATAAAAAATTGGAAGGAGAGAAATTGATCTACAAAGGCTCTGATACCATGTGGAAATTGAACCCAGTTGTTAGAACAATTACAATGACAAAAATTTCCATTTACACATGCAAATTACTCACAAAGGAGATTGAATATGGAGCAGAACACTAATCTATATTGAATAAGTGTACAATAGCCAACCCTGTGAATTCATAGGCTGCCACAATAAATAATTACATGAGATATTCGAATGCATAAGGATGCCATTTTAATTTGGTCAAAAGTAGGCTTACTAAATCTAAGCAAACCCCCCATAGGTGCATAAAGCAGTTTCCAAATCTGTCTAGGAACTCACGAATTGGAAAAATCAATTAGGCAAGCTAATAGATGGTGGATGGAAGGACAACTCATACATGCTTTTCTTAGGAGAAAAGAGTGGAGGATGATGAGGATAAAAAACAAGTTAACTTCACCTAGTCAAACTTTCCCAATTTCCTTAAAACTCAGAAAAAGCAGGCAATAAAGCAGAAAAAGCAGACATGCGCTAGGAAGGCCAGGAATAAAGCAGATTTGATTCCAAGTGGTTTCCCAAGCACTCCATGACTCAAATTTAGCAAGTTTGACCACTTTGGATGTGTGGAGGACAACTTGCATAAGGTGGAATATGGAAACTAGGCAAATAAGACAAAAATTGGATTAATTAATGTCTAAGGTAGCTAACTATGGGTTGATTATTCAAACATCTCGAATAGGTTCTGGGTGACTTCTGACTAGTAGTTGATGGTGCTACCTCTCATTTTTGCTAAAAAATGTTGAAAAACAAGAAAAGAAAATGAAGCGACTCATTGGTGATGTTAAGCATAAAATCTCTTGAGGTAGAGCCCGTTGCGAGGGTTCTCTAAGAGTTGTCCATTAGAGTCAATGAAGAGGTGTGACCCCTTGCTGAGATGAAGGTCATTGGCAAGGTGGGGTGATGGAATTTGGTCTATTATGGGAAGAACCAATTCCACACCATGGTTTAAAGGGAATGGGGTAAAACCAGAGGTGGTCTTACAGATCTCTTCGTCGTTGCGTAAGTGGTTCCGAGATAGATCAGGTGAATCTTCCATGACTGACGAGACAGAAAGGAAACTGGTGCTAGAGACCATGTAAATGGTATTGGTTGTGGTTTTGGAGGCCTTGCCCCCAGTCTCTGTTGGAGGAAAAGGGGTAGGGCTAGAGACAAGAGGAGTCTTTGATGGACCTAGAGGTAGGTACAACATCATATCAATTGGATGGACATGAGTCAACACATCATGGGGCCTTAGAGGTAGGGTAGGTGGTTCAAGGTACCACATAGGATCTCCCAGTGTGAAATCCTGTAGATTGCGGGTTTCCAAGATAGACTTACTCATTATCCCAGATGGTAGGAAAAGGAAAAGGAAAAGGATCAACTGAGGTTGAGGTTGCAACTGAGGTTGCAGTTGCGGATGGAGCCGAGGAAGTGAAAATAATCGAAGAGACATGTCTGATGGACCATTGATGATGGTGAAGACAAGAGGGTCTATAGAACTGGATATCATGTAAATGGTGATCTCAGACTCAAGGGAATGGTGACGGAGGTCGGTGAGAGCCATTCAAAATTTGGGCAAGTCTTGGAAATGGTGGGAGTAATGTCCATACAAGCTGCAAAGGGCACAAGCATGGTTTGTCCTCAATGCCTTGTTCCTAACTACTGGCGCGGTTGGGAGTTCAACCACAGGGATGTTTTTGTTCATATCCATGGTGTCAAGATGTGCATGGATCACTGGGATTTCAGGGCAATTCTAAGCTGGATGGCCCTGTTGTTCGCAGATGGCACAAGGTGGGGCTTATCGTGGTTCTGCGGTGGCTTTGGTGTTTTTACCCCTAGCCATTTTGGATTGGGGCAGTGCAAGTGCGGGTGTGGTGGTAGGCTTGTGTGGACCGAGTGGAGGGTGAGACTCAACTGCAATAGGTTGCACCAGGGTTAACACAACCTAGGGCATTTCTAGTTGAGCTGGTGGATCAAGATACCACACCGGGATCCCCAACGTAAAGTTAGGTAGGTTTAATGTGGCCATGACTGGCTTGCTCATGACACCAGGTGGGGGAAAAAGGAAGGGAATTGTATGGATCAGAGATGATCCCACATAACTCCTAGTTGGTTGCATGTGGGGGTGAGGTTGTGGTTGTGGTTGTGGTTGCACGTAGTGCTATGGCTGCGGATGATGTTGTGGCTGCTGTTGGCATTGTGACTGCGGACGATGTTGTGGTTGTGGTTGGGGCTACAGCTGTGGTTGTTGTTTGGGTGCAGCAGTGCTTGATGAGCCCATGTACAAGTATGCAGTTTGCTTTTGTGTTAGTGGTGGTGACACCAACGGGAAAGGAGTCGTCATGGTGGGATTGGTAAAAAACCTAGGGCCCACATTCAATGGTGGGGAGGCTGGTGTGTTTTCAACCATAGTGTTGGTTGGAGGGATGATGTTAGCATGTGCGATCACCCCTTGTGGCTCAATGGTGGTGATGGAAGAGATAACATTGGCAGGTGCTGTTAACCCTTGCAGATCATGGTAGGTGAGCTGGTCAACTATCACAATATTCCCTTCGTGGGGGAACATCACGAGGCAAAAGACAATTGATGCAATGGCTCACATGGAATACATATAACTCCTTCCAAGGAGGAGGTTGTAGTCTAGTTGATTGTTGATGAATTCGATGTCAATCAGGACTATCTTCCCAGCTAACATGATGGGGAAATGGAGGACAGTTGTAGAATTGGTGATCTGGTGCCAAACAAAGGTAGACATGATGCATGTGGATGCCCCCTCATCCACTATGCATTGGTACACAACCAAGTTTCAGATGGACACCGGGATTTGGAAGGAGATAATGGAGGGAATGTGCGACTCTCCGTTCTCTATGTCAAACATGATTAACTTGGATAAGGAGGGGTCTACTACCCCTAGAGTGGATAGTAAGGATTTTCGCTGCGCTGGGCATGTTTTAAGTACCTCAAGAGTTGACATGGCGGTTGGCATTTGGGCCAAATCATCCATAATGATATAGCTGACTGCAATTCTAGCTGTGGCATTATCGACAATTCTGCGTATGGGGGGGCATGGGAACAGGGGTAATTGGAGAGGTAGCTTGGTTATCTTAGACATGGATGCTGCTGATGAGTCGGCACGTTCCGTGGTGGTACCATACTAATTTCTTCTCATTTTTAAGTTGACCTCTCCAGTGGTCATGGCTAGCAGGTGGTGAACACCTGTTTCAGTTGTGGGCGATGCCCCCGGAGCGTTGGGATTGGCCCGGGGAGGGGTAGCGGTTTCCACCAATCCTTGGAATAGTAGTGGGTTTTGAAGCACCATGGTAGGAGGTCCGTGTGGTGCCTATTTGGGTTGGGCTTGATTGGGAGCATTGGCAGCCTGTTGGGCCTCATTTTGAATGGTATGCTTAGCGCGAACCATGAGGGGACACTCAAATGTGTAATGCCCATAAACATCATAGAGTTTACAAGGTTGGTTTGTGCACAATGGAGAATTGCGTCTTGGTGCATTCTGTCCTCAGGGGTTTTGGGCTGGCTGGTTAGCTGCAACATTATTGGGAGGGTTCAGTTGCTGACCGCCTCCCTGCGGTTGGTTATTTCCTTGCTTGCAGGGCCGGTTGTTTCTAGCTTTCCCTTGTTGATTGTTGGGGGAAGGATGGTTGGGACGGCTTCATTTTAATTTCGTTGTAGTAATTTCCCAGCCATTTAATTTGTCAATCCGAGGTTCGTAGTCTTACGAAGCACCTGCAAAGTATATGCAAGACTGAAGTGAAATTAAGCTAATTTAACCCCCCATGAAACTAAGACTAATCTCATATAACCCCCCTTAAACTAAAACAAGCAATTTCTAATCTAATGCTGGAAGATGAAACACACGGCTGAAAGTAAATTGCATAAAAGAAAGACAACATATGAAGAGCTACAAGACAACACATGTGAGCTCACATTATCAATAAAGCAATCTTAAATTACATCACAAGAATCAATCATAAATCATGAAAGCATCAAACCAATATTATGAACAAAATCTAACAATTCCCTTGTCCATATTACAAAGTCAAGACTAACTTCTACAATCTACTATTCTCTAATATAATCTAAGATCTAAAATATTCTAAGATAATATCCCCTTTAATAATTACTATGAAATGAAGAGAGAGCGCTCTCTTTTATACATGAAGGAAATAACCATCTCATAATGAGAGATCCACTATTCACTCAACCACTCAACTACTTTCCTATTATTACAAGATATGATCCCTTCAAATCCTCCACATATATTTCACAAATTCTCCACATGTCTCTCAACCAAATGTCCATGATCTTCTCCTTGGAATATTCTTTGCATAACTATCTGCTTGAAATGATGGAGGAGATATACGTGAAGTCTTTTCTTTGAATTAATCCTTCACATATTCCTACACATTACAAAGCTCATCCATACTTTGAGATATTAGTGAAAAACATGTTAATTTTCTAATATTTAATCATAAATTCACATATAATACTAAAAATAAATAAAGTGGAAATAATAAGGTGAAACCCACATATATGTATGGAAATGGTATGATAAAAGGTTAATGGGACGATGAAATGTGAGGAATAGAGGAAGATAAAGTGGATGAAAAATGGACATTTCTGCGTCCCAACAGTTGCACTGGTGGTGCATAGTATATTTGTTGGGGTGGTGGTGCCACAAATGTGGGCATTTTCCACACATATTGTTGTGTTGGACAAGCCATGGACTGATCCTGCTACGGTGGCACAGGTTGTGTGTAAGAGGTTGTTGCTTTGGACTAGGACATCATTCTAGCATAGTTCGGAGCTTGGTTTTGGTAAGCAACATTAGCAGTTTTTCTTGGTTGTGGTGCAATGGAAGGTGGTGTTGGTCGAGGCTGTGGTTGTTGGCAGACTGACCCTATGATGCTGTCCGCAACGTGGGATGCCCCCGGTGCATAACAGTAGGAGTTACTCGGACGGGGAGCGTCTGGAATGACAGTGTACAAGTATCCAGACTGAGTGTATATCAAGTCAAATTGTTGGGCCTTCAGTATGGCCTCTTCTTCAGATTGGGGACATTCAGATGCGATGTCCTTTGCGATGGGTGGGAGAAAAGTCTTAAGGAACCAATCTAAGAAGATCCTATCATCTAGTTGGATTTTGCATAAGCTACGACGTCACCGCCACTCATGGATATGGTCAGTTATGTGAGTGAAGGTGCTTTGGTGACAAGATAACAGGATCTCCATCCCCTTGTCATATCTAATAGGGAGTTGAAAATAATGTAGGAACATGAAGGCTAGGGATTTGAAGTTGGGATACTTGGCTTGTGGCAGCTCAATGTACCATTTGGCCATAGCACCTGTAAGGGTGAATTGGAATAGCCTCAACCTGATGGAGTTGTCTATGATTCTATTGGATGAGCACCATAGATGGAATGTCATTATGTGATTTTGGGGATATTCCTCGGCTTTGCCTTCAAACTTTGGGATGTCTGATGGAAGCTTAGTTGGCATGGGTGGCCAGAAAGCTTGGTTGCGAATGGGTTCATTCATTAATATATCCAAGTCAGGCAAGTTCAAATGAGCCATGAAGGGCAGATTTGACCCCAAGCTGATGTGGGATGGGGCTGCAATGGGGGTGGGGTTTGCAGGTGCATAATGCATCTGCATGGCTAGGGGTTCTTGTTGTGGCACCATGGCGGATGGGCCAATGCCCCCAAGTGTTGTGGGTGGGATGGTATGGGTAGTGGGGGAATTTCCCCCATGTATGACAGTAGGGGAAATGTATGTGGACGGTTCACTACCTCCCTATGTGGCTGGAGGTGTAGTGTTTGTGGAGGGGCCACTACCCCCATGTGTTACCACTGGGCCAGCTTGGATGGTCACTATGGGTGGTGGTAATTGGCTAATGATAGTCTACATGAATATGCTTGGACCACTTACCAAGTTGTGGGTGACAGGTTGTGATGTGGAAATGGGTCCACTTGCTAAGGTTAGGACAGAAAATGGATCCGGGTTTGCAGTAGCCATGGGATTTGATGGTGCGGTGTGGAGGTCTGATTTAGACTAATATGGGTCTAAATTAGAATCAAAGGCTATGTATCCCTTTGACGGTGTGGGAGATCGCTGAGAGCGGCTTCGATGGTGCCGATCAATTGTTCCAAATGGTGGTGGTTCGCCTCTTAGGCGTGAGGAAGATCATGGAGGATCAATTGTGTTCACTTTTGTGTATGAAATTGGTGGGTATGATATTTGTACCCCAGTTTCAATGGATTCGTATTGGCTGAAGGTGGTCTCTCAGCCACCAAGACTACCAGAAGATAGTGCTTGGCTTGTTACTCACGGGTGCTTCTTCTCAATTGGAAGGGGTCGTAGCCCATTTCGCTTGGCAATTCCTCTAAGCGGCCAACTGCTTTGGGGTTACTGTGGTACTCCTCACAATGAGTTTCTGGGCAAAGCCCAAGTACTTCCCATAGTTGAAGTAGTCAGGGACTTATATCCTCAAATACTGCAGAATTGATTGAACTTAGTGTAAATTGGGTAAATTTTAAGGCTTACTCAACGTCATGAACTGAGTTGGGTTAATTATTTGGTATGGTGTGTTGGTTTGGTTGTTTGTTCTGGTATTTGGTTGTTGCAATATGGTTTATGAATTCATGGTAGAGTTCATATCATGGTTTTGTATGCAAACATAAACAAAAATTTGTAAGCAAGTACAGTGATTAACCCTGGATTTCTAGCCTAACTAAATGTCTACCTCTCAGTGATATTCTTCTTCAAACCAAGAGAAGGTGTTAGGCTCTCAAAACAATGGGACAAATCCCATTAGTATATCCTTAGGACACCTCTCGGATGCTAGGTTGGTCAACAGGGAGGATGCTTAGTGCCGTGAGAAGCCCTCATTCTCTACCCCCTCTACCTTTCAGGTCACCCGATTTTAGTGGTTTGGGAAAAATACCATGGAGTGCCTAGATCTATACGAGCTTACCCTTCATCGTATCCCAGAATACCTCGAAGGGTGATGACTGGGTAGAGGAGGAAGGGGGCAGAAAGATGGTTATTTTTAAGTTATTTTTGAGTTAGAATAATTCCTTTTATTAAGCCTTAATGATTGATTTAACATTTACACATTGTTCATGAATTGATTTGCAGAAAATATAAAAAATGGAACTGAAAAAGACCTGCAATGGTGGACAGAGGTGGCTGGTCCGCACTAACAGTCCTCTAAAAATGAAAATTACTGTCAATTAAACTTAAATTCGACTTCTGTGTGACAGGCTGCACATTTCTGACCAAATCTAGCGAAGGGGCTGCGAGATTTTTCTAGAAATGAGCGAGGGGGTCGCACATAATGAAAAAACAGTCGCAACCTGAGCTTCTGGGATGAAGCCACGCCTGTCTGGGGATTAAGTGTGCCCTAGTCTCACCTTTTTCCCCGATAAGATCGCCTTGCTCCAGAAAGGGGTTTTTTGGTGAGACAGGGTCAGATCTGGTCGACAGTAACTAGTAATAGGGTCACTCTAACTCGGCTTGGCCTAGCAGAGGCTTTGGAACTGACTGAAATAGGAAATAAACAATATTTAAGACAGATATAACATAAGATTTCTGAAAACTAGGGTAAAATTGAAAAAACTTGAAAGCTTGAAATTTTTGGCCAAGGGATCCTGTGGGATCGACCCAGTGGAGTCGCCAAAGCTATAGTGAGGATTTCTCCTCACTGTAGGAGAAAGAATGGCTCCCTTGTGCCTATAGGGCACAAGGGTAGGTTCCTACTCTTTGAAAATAGGAAAAAATGAAATGGAAATAGCATAAACAAAACAACAAATTAATCTAAGCTAGAGTAAGCAAATGGCTACAACTGTAAACTAGATCTAAGAGCTAATAACAGAAAAGAAGAAGCTTTGCGAACCCATCTGCAGAAAACAAGTTAGGGTTCCGCCTCCTTGAAACCTGCAAGCAACTTAAGCTACTACAATGGAATACCTACAAACAATGTCAACAATAGAACCTGCAAATAAAAATAATAGTTAGAAAGCAAAAATAATTAAACAAACATGAAAAGAAATGTTATACCTCACTTGGGTGGAAATGGGCCACCATGCCCTACCTCATGGGAGCACCTCTCTCTTGGTTGGGAAGTAATGGCTTGATGGGATGGAGATGGAGGAGAGGGAGTGTGGGTGGTTTGAGAGGCAAAGGTCTCAAAGCATCCACAGGCAACATAACCATAGGCAAGGGAGGAGTGTTTTGAGGGTGACCCCCCACCCTCCTTTTATATTTTTTCCAAGGGATTTTAGGGTTTTAAGCCCTTGGTCAGGGATTTAGCCCCTTTTTTGGGCCTTTACCCCCTTCCTCCCTAACTTTAGCCCCTTTTAGGGTTTTAGCCCCTTTTTGAGGGCTTTAGCTCCTAGGGGGCTATTTTGGGCTCCTTTTTGGGGGTTTTAGCCCTTTTCTTCATCCTTTGGCTCTTTTGGAGGTGTGGGGGTCAAATGGAAGGTCTTATGGAGTGAAATGAGTGTTGTGAGATCGTTTCCTTGGGTGGTGTAGGCCATTGAGAGGTATGTGGGGGATTTTAGGGTTAACTCTCATCTTTCTTCCCTCCTCCAACTATGCCTTTAAGGATATCCTCATTTAAATCCTTGGGTTGGCTCCCGAACTTGATGGTGTAATAATCTTGAAAGGATTATGCTACACATACCTCATTACCAAAGGCTAGATACTCCTGATATAGAGGCAAGTGTTGATGTACTACTAGCCTCTGCAAATTTGCAGTCAAGATCCTTCTCATTGTCTTCATGTTCTCACAAGCTGGCAAAGAAAAACCTTTTTTGGCATACAATTCACCATCATTGACATGAATTTGCATGTATAGGCATGCATCAACATGCACTTTTATTCAATTTCTCACACAGTTCCCACAGCTAGAACGGATCATGCTCTGATACCACTGTAACATCCCAAATATTGATATTCTCTATTGTTCTATTGTAGTGTTGAATCACACACTCAATCTAATACAAAAATGCGAAATAAATGTGCTTGCAAACTTGCCATGCAAAAATGAATTAAAATGTAGTTGAATTAGGGCTAGGGCTCGCAGAGAGAAATTAACACTTACCACTGATATCCTGACTGATAATGACTCCAGAGATGGTTGCATGCATAAATATCTGGATAGGTGGGATAGTAATGCTCCTTTCCTCCATTGTTACTTCCCCGATGTATCATAAGCACCCTCCGTACTGAAGGTGACGTTTGTGTAGGAGGAGAGGTCAAATGAGGATGAAATATTGTGGGATTGTCTATCTGTTGTTTCTGGAGAGATGGAATATCACATGTTGAGGTTTGGATTCTTCTAACATCCCTAGATAATTGATCTGTGGTTCTACTACTCACTCCCCCCAAGCTCTATGTTTGCTGATAGCTACTCCAGATGAGCAAAATGATGCATGATAATCCCGAGATGTTGTAGGATGGGATTTTTGAAAAATAGGAAGCTAACATGTGGAGGAAGGATTGGGTTTTATGGTCCCAATGAATCCTCTTGTGGTTTCCCCACTACTTCCAGCTGCAAAACATGGGTCTATCAATAATCCTTCAGAGTGTGCTATATCTCTGGATATTAAAGTGTACGATGAATGATGTGGATAAAACTAAATGGTCTATCCCTAGGAGACTAGGGCAGATATCTCATTGCTGAACCCTCACTAGATGAAGACATCGTCTTCAACCCCAACTGTCGCCACTGCACATGGTGGTGCTACTCAAAATATCCAAATCAATCAACAATAATCATAGATATGTTCTTTGGTCCAATAACCCTTCTTAAATAGTTGAGCATGTACTTTTAGGGTTTGTACTTTACTTTTGTATGCATGTAATTGTAATTTCTTGTTGACTTTGAACACCGAAGAAATAAGTCCTGCATTATTATAATGACTTTGATGGCCCTCTTTACTATACTGATGACTGAATAATTGTCCTAATATGCTCCTTTTATTAAAGGCCCTCGGTCAATTCCCTATTTATCAAAAATAGAACATTACAACCTACCAAGGGTTTAATATCAACAGGAATAGAACTGTATACCCTCATGAATCTACTGGAAAATGCATGTATGAATTCAAAGTTCCCTTTTTAAAGTTATTATATTGAGACAAGATTTGTAAAGGGATCTTGTTTGCCTCCCACCTATCTAAAAACAATGTCTGAAAAGATTCAAAAGTGGGAATAGAACTTGGTTGCAGGTCCTTAAACCACCTTTTCGCTTCCCCAGACAAACATTGTGGAAATAGCCTCATTTTTGCATCATCATAATCCACCTCATCTAAGTCAATACAATATTCAAATATTTCTAGACCTGTGTTGTCTCGCTATAAAATTTCCCTCCCCATCATATAAATAAACTATCTATGAATAATTTTAAGGGAGATCATGTAAAACAACTGGAAAATACTATCTAAAATTTCCCTCCCCATCATATAAATAAACTATCTATGAATAATTTTAAGGGAGATCATGTAAAACAACTGGAAAATACTAAGCTACAAACCTGGTTGTGATTGGTCTAGGAGGGTTTTGAACAACATGAAAGATTTGAGGAAGACTATGAATCGGGATTGTAGGTTGAAGCTGGAAAGTTTGAGAGGTAGAATAAGTTCCTTTTGATTTTAAAGTATTTTGCAAGTTATGCCATAGGGAACCTAGCCGTAGTATGATTCAAATCTATTGGGATTAATTTATTTTTTTTTCATTCTGATTTTGATTTTGATCTTAATAAATACTTTCTGGCATTTACACCCAATTACAAATCCTGAAAACTATAGAATTATTTTTGAAACATGGACCTTTCAGCGTGAGAAGTACTAGATTTTTCTTTTCCACTCCTACGTCTAAACAGACTCCCTGGGTTTTCTACACTTTCTAAAATTTCAGAATTAGGATTACCTCATGTGTGTTCCCTCCTGGAAGCTAGGATGGTTGAAATCTTATTTTAAAATCAATGTGGATTCATCAAGGAAAATGTACAACCATCCTTAGCTACATAAATTTATGTTTTCCCACATAAATCCTATCTTTCTTTGAAATCTTTGTTGTTCCTCCCAAGGAAGATTTGGACTCTCGTTCCCTAACAATGACACCAATATGTTAACACTCAAAATGTAACTCATTTTAAAAAATGTAATCTCAATATTACCACGAATCCAAGCTTTAGAAAAGAAATTTGGCTTGTTCCTTTCCATAGATGGATCTCTCAATGATTGTTTTAACAAGGCCAGATATATGAACAAGATATAAAATTCAAATTGTTGTTATTGTTGGTTGAAAAATGGAAAGTACACATTGGAAAATAGAGTCAAAATAAATACATATTAATCACAGTGCTATTTCATGTAAATTTATAACAAAGGCAAGGTATCCATCTAGTCATAGTCAAAGTGATTTGGTCTAGTGAAATAGAAGAATTGGTAAACAATCCATTTACATGGGCATCTAACAAGGATGAATCTAGTGTTAAATTTAGTGGAAAAGGTTTTGTGAATATCTGAAATCAATAGACATATAATATATGTATGAATTATGTACTATAAAAAGCTCATTTCAGACATGGAAGAAAACAGTATGGAGGTAAATAAGAGGAAACACATTCACATGATAAAGGGAAAACAAACTGTAACATAAATAACACATGATTTTTTTCAAAATTCCATCTTTTGGATCTATGATTTTATTAAAGACAGGTCTCAAATATAACGCTCAATTCCCATCGGTTCCAACCCTTTTTTCATTATAATAATTGGTTCTTATACAAAGTACTCCATGAGATGAAATAACAATCTGCTAAAAATAGGCATAACTTCCCTTACATGTGTCAATTACATTTATTAACTACTAACTAGTATTTTTAAATAAACTAAATCTCTAGCTAACTAATTCTTTATAAATAAATATTCCATGATCCTCAAACATCTTCAAGCATGTAGTGTATTTCATGATCTTCCATATTTCTCAATTGTTTTTTATTGGTACACAGATGGTAAGTCTAGGGTGAACATTTCCTTTGATATCACACATAACTCCACATGGTCCTGGCATGAGCAATCTAGTAAACGTGCACACATGGCCTTGATGGAAAATACCATTTCAAATTCATATTCTAGCATTTCCACGATTGTAATCCCTGAGAGCAACTATTGCATGTCAACAAGTTTGGTGTGGTATGATATGAATTCAATTAACATGTCCTGATACTCTTTCTATAACAACATGCCACCTTCTCTTCCCAAAAGAAAGGCATACGCTTCTTAAACAAGGGATCAAAAATTTCCATGAACATCTTCACCTGATGTGCCATGATATCTATCTTATCTTGAATGGTTTCCAAATGTTGATGTTTATTCACAACCTTCCTAGCCCAAGTTATAATAGATATTCTATATTTAATATTAGTTGTGTTCAATTCTTTGTCTGTTAACCCATTTAAAAATTCTATAGTGTTTTTGGCATAATATATGGGATTTTTATTCAGTCTTTCCTTTACTACGGTCACAATATGATTTGTTGATTGTATTACCATTTCTTTGTCTATAATGTGATAAATATAAGGCCTCAATTTATTTGCTTCTGATATAAGCACATCCCAAATTATGTGTTTATCTCCTTGTACTGGAAACTTCCCTGTAACCTGTTTCATTAGCTTATCATTTTTATTATGTAATTCCCGACACTTTTCTTCCCATGTGAACCAAGCCGTGCCCAAGTGCAGACTGGGGATAACAGTCAAATGAGTGAGTAGAGTATTGTTATGGTGAAATCATATAAGAAGAACCAACAAAGCAGGAAACACACTAGGTTGACAAGAAGTATGCGTACATACAATATGGAATAATTTGAACCAATTTGTTATTTCTTCTCCATCAAATATGGAGGAATTAGAATGTTCTATGTTACATTAGTGTACATGCTTATATAGGATGTTGAGATGCTTGGGTGAATACCGTTGATGTTCAGTTACAAAAGAAGTTATAACGGTTCAAAAGTTCAACTGTTGCAGACGACTGGAAGCATTCTGTCGATGTTCGACAATTGTCAATATTGATAATGCATGTTGGTATGATGTATGTTGAGGCAGACCTATCAAGGAGAACCTGTTGAAGTGACCATGTCAAGGAGTACCTGTTCATGAAAACCTATTGAAATAGGTAGAGTAGTCAAAGTTGTCGAAGTGCTAGACTTTGTCGAAGCTTGACAACAAGAAAACTGCTGGTTGGATCATTCCTTGTTCCCTAAGAACCAATGGTCTCCATTGTGTATTTGTTCAATTGAGGAAACTTGTTGGCTACTTCAGCAGCAGAGTACCATTTTCCTTATGTGGGGATTTGTCCATGTTTATCCACTTGAAAGAAGGGAATGGAGTTTTTTCTTGTATGGTGTATGCGTCGTCCCATAATATTGTCGCAAATAAGAGGTTCTTGAACATCTGGATGAATTTTGTCGGGTTCTATTGTCTACAAGTCATTCTATTCCAACAATCATGATATGCTTGAAGTAAATATACATTGAGAACTAAATGTAGGCCAAGGAATGCAAGAATGTCGAGATAAAAAATTGTTTTCTCCAATCTATTTAAGGATGTTGTATGGACCATATCGCAAAGGTTTCATATTTATATATCCACCAGTGAAGCACTCCTTCTTTAGATGTAACCAGACCGGATCCCCAATTTGGAATGAATAAGGAATACGATGCTTGTTGTGTCGGGCCTTATATTTTGCATTATGTCATTGAAACATCTCATGTACTTGCGTTTGAATGATGTAGATTTGATCTATGAAGTTTCTCCACTTCTCTTCCTTCCTAGTTGGTTTCATTCAGCTGTCTAGAGGAACTGATTTAGTTGATATGCACTAAGGGTTGAAATCCGTAACAAATCTCAAATGGACTCTTTCCCAAATAGTTGTGTTGAGCATGATTGTAGCTGTGTTGTATCTATGGAAGGTTATCATTTCAAGTTCGATGATGCTTGTGGTTGTACATGTGAAGCTGTTATACGACTAAGCAATTTACAACTTCCGTATATCTGCATGTCTGCGGATGCAAGGTTGTCAACAAAGAAAGTCTCGTGTCAAGCTATTTCCAGATAATTTTCGAAAATGTGCTAAAACATCTAGCATCTTTGTTGGAAATAATGGTCGTCAAGGCTATAATGTTTCTACACATTTTTAAATAAGAGATGAGGAGTATGTTGTGTTTTCATAGTCTTCTTAGAATGTTGAGGCTTTATCATGATTAATGCAAAAAATTTAGCATGATTGATAAGTTTCTTTGTTTTTTTGGAAGATATCCTAGAAACAGTTGATGTGGGTTGTCACTCTGGTATGACATACAATTCATTTTGGATTTTGACAATCACCTTCTAAGGTCATGATTGATATGTACTATGTCCATCCTATAGGTAAGGTTTCCCAAATAGGGCGTCGGATATGGAAATCAGTGCCACATCATAGAGTACTTTATCTTCAAAAGGTTTAATGAAGTAGGCAAGTCGGAATTGGTGTGTGATCCTTAGTTCCTTCCCATCCTTCATCCAACCGATATCGTAAGGTTGAGGATGTGGAGTGGTGACAATACCTAATTTATTCACAAGATCTTTAGAAACGAACTTATTCTGGATACCATTATCCACAATTAGATGCAATGGATTTTTCTAAACCCATATCCATGTATGGAACAGGTGCTCTTGTTTTTCCTCATCAATGATAGTCAAGGTTATCAAAATGGTCGAGGTCGAATCCAACAGGGTTGATGCATATGGATCAGATTCTACCAGGGTTTCGTCGGGAAAGTCGAATGTCAACAATTTTGTCAAAAATGTCTTCCGATATTTGCATTATGATGTATCATGCCATGTTGATTTGTGATAATCACACCATTTCCCACTAGGATCTTGTTTTATGAGATCCCTCTTGTCTTACTAAAATTTCTTCTTTTGATGATCAAGATTTGTCTGATTTGACTAAGAAAGGTTCTTGAACTTGTCAGAGTCAGCTGGTGACTTCTTTTCGGATGTTCGACCTGTTGGCTTGTTCGCGAAACATACTTTTCCTTTATGTTTCACTTCAAGCTTGTTGGAATAATGAAATGCATCCGAAAGGATACTTATAGGAAGAAACTCCATCTATTTCTAAATGTATAGGGATAAACTGCTAACTTTCTTCAGGACAAGCAATTTATCTTCTTCTTGGACGACAAGTCTAGCCATGAGTCGATATAACTCATCGATGTAACTCTATACAGAACAGTATTTCCATTTCCTTAGATACTACCACTTCTTATATTGTTGTTCAACATACTTGGGGGGGTATAATTCATTTTAGATATATTCAAAAAAAATTACCCATGTGTCTATGGGGTCTCCTTCTTTTTCCCTCTTTGTCGATAGATTCTCCCACCAGCCATGTACAAAGGCTGATATTTTTAAGGATGCAATGGTGATATTTTTTGCTTCGGAGAGTTGATTCACTCCGTAGTAAGGTTCTAGATGTTGTACCCAGTTATCAATGGATTTCACTTCAATCTTGCCTTGAATGTTTGGTATGTCCATATTCATTTTCACTTTGAAGGGGATGATTTTATCAGTGTGAGGTCACGTTGAGGATTCCCCAAAGCTGGAAGTGACTTGCATGAGAATCTCGTTGAACTAGGAGAACATTTATATTCGCTCGCGAGCCAGCGCCTTTTATATGAGTTATTATATCTCATCAATTGCATGTCTATTTTCTACTTCTTCGACCATCTTTTCTGAATTTGAAGGAAGTGTCTGCTTTTGTTGCTGAGTTTGTGAGCATGTTTGAACATGAACAAGTTAAATAACTTCAATTGAAGTGATTATATAAATTAATATCTGAACAAGATCTTTCTCTAATACCAATGATCCAGGTCATTCCCAGGAACACACTAGTGACAACAGGTGACTGAATGAGTCAAGTACTCTTATGGTGGAAGCATATAAGAAGAACCATCAAAGCAGGAAACACATTAGGTCGAGAATAAGTATGCGCACATACAATATGCAAGAATTCGAAACAATTTATTACTTATTCTCCATGAAATATGGAGGAATCAGAATTTTCTATATTACATTAGTGTACATGCCTATATAGGAGGCTGAGATGCTTGGGTGACTACCCGTTATGCTTAGTTACAAAAGAATTTATAACAGTTTAGAAGTTCAACTGTCGTAGATGACTAGAAACATTATGTCGATGTTTGACAATCATCGATATTGAAAAGGAATGTTGGTATGTTGTACGTGAAGGTAGAGCTATTGAGGATAACCTATTGAAGTGAACATGTTAAGGTGGACCTGTCAAAGAAGTCATAGTAGTCAAAGTTGTCAAAGTGGTATACTTTGTCGAATCTTGACAACTTGCCAACTATTGGTTGGATCATCATGATTTTCTTTCTTGTTCTCTCTTCAAATATAGACTCCCCAATTTTTTGTTCTGGTTCCTTAGACCCGTAATCTCCAACTCCTTCAAAAACACTTGTGACATTGCCTGCACAAGAGATTCTTCACCAAATTCTGTAGAAGGAGGAATTATTCTACTTTCAAGCTCCTTTCCTTTTTCTTGCGGATTATTTTCTTGTTCTTCATATTTTCTCTTGGGATCCTTTTCGCTTTCCTTAAGAAGAGACATGTCTCTTTCCCACTATTTTTCCTTCTCTGCAAATTTCAACAAGTTTTCCTTGCAATCAGTTAACACACCATTCAATGTTTCTTTCTCCTTTTCAATCTATGTTAGCTCAAAAGATTATATCACCTAAGTGGAAGGAATATTAAAATTTTTCTTCAATAATTGGATGGTTTTTTGCTTTTGATTGAACATTTTTTCTGTTGCATCCCCTTTGTCTTCTTAACTATCAGCAGCTAACAAGTCTATTTGCAAATTTTCGATATGTTGATGGTGGGCCTTCTTTTCCGCCTTTTCCTGCTTGAGCTGATTTTCAATTTTTCTTTTGTTGGATTGCAATCTAGATACCTTCAATGTTTGATTCAACATATCAGTATAATATCTCCAACTTATTTGTACAAATGGATCATGTTAGGAATGGGAATATTTTCCAAACTCATCTTCATTTCAACTAATTTATTCTTTGTTGCTATTCCCAAATTCAATTTATTTTTAATATAATCCCTAACAGTCATTAGGGATACATCATGACTAGAAATTTTCCTCATCTCTGCATATATGTTTTTAACTTCATATGCAGACATCTCCTTATCATCTTTGTATTTATCAAATAATTCATATCTATTCGTGGATTTGGACATGGAATAATTGGATGTTTCATATAAAAAAACATATTCTTTAACCTCAAATGCAAGTCCTTTCACCTTTATTCACTTCTTCTTTTTACCCTTGACCTATGTTATTTGCACAAGTTGTCATGTTTCTTCAAACTTTTGCTTCTTAGGTGTTCTTGTTGTATCTTCCTCCACCATGTCCATGGAATCAACGAAGTCTCTTTTATTTGTTTACTAAAAAAAATGGTGATTGGTGTAACTCTTTTTGCTGTTGGAACCGTGCCTGAAGGGACATGTTTTAACGAGCTCACTTCCTTCACTAAAGAAGTGAATTCCTCTTGCATATCTACATCACTATTGGTCTCATGAGGGTATCCCTATGAGTTTGCAGTCTCAGATATACCAACAACCTTGTACTACTCAAAAGTTTTGTTCTTATTGACTTGTGTCCTCATAGAATTGATATGTTGGGGATCATAGTTTATGACAACACCTGTTTCAAACCCCATTTTTCTCAATAATATTTCTATCATTTGTAAAACAAACTTGTTCTTAATGATGAATGCATCTACATCCCATGGGAATTTGATCTCTAAATACTTCTTGAAGTTAAGAAAGTGTTTATTTTCCACAATAATATTTTGTCTAATTAAATACAAGGAAAACACCCTAATAATCAAGAATGCAAGTAAAATGTAGGGTTGATGAAAAAACCCATACTATATAATTACTCTAGCTTGCTCCAATAGAAACCAATCAATTATTCTCTTTTCAAGAGTGAACTTCAACACTTCCTTCATCTACGATGATACCCTAGTTAATTTATTCTAAAAGAATGCATTATAGACCTCTGACACGAGAAAATTCATGTGTATGATGTGTTATAGCTAATTTTACCACACCTAGAAGTTCACACTTTTATGGCCTTCCATATCTCTCTGCAGACTCTTGGACCCCGTGCACTTATGTTATATTTTCATGTTCCAAGATCATCCCCAAAAGTCACCTGTTATACCTATAAATGACTTTTAAAGCCATACTCATGTGTATACACAGCTTTTGACCTCAAACCTGTGTACATCAGGATGTGTGCATAAAGAAAATGATTTTTGAAGTTTTCCTCATAAGAGTCTGAATATGTTGACTCTTGGCCTTCCATATTCCTTGAGAACACTTGGATTCGACCCTCCATTACTTGTTTGGAGTACCATATATTAAGCCTCTTGGATACATTGACAGAGGAGAAATTGAAGAGTAAGGAAACTATAGTCCATTGTTGCCTCAGTTTTTCTTATACTTGAGTTTGCATCCCTTTGTCCCTTTGGAGCACATGGTGTTCTTCCCAATCTTACCTTTTCTTTTTGAGCTTGCTATTGAGATATGGAGGATTGAAGTGGTAGAGGCCAAGGTGGAGGACTCAATTTCTCTGGTTTGTAGAAGTGTCAATAGAGTTTTTCACTATTGTATCTTTGTTTTATTAATAGAAATATCTTTTCTTCTCCAATACATGTGCATTTTAAATATGGATATTGAATATGTGGAAGTATTTAATTTATTATACCTGATTGATTATATATGCTAGAGTAGCTCTAACACATTTATATATATCATGCTTTCTTTGTTTGTTGTTGTTGGGAGAAAATTTGGAATACAAGTGTGATTGGAAAATCTCAATGGGGATCTACTTCAACCGTCCCAAATAACGTACGATTTTATATCCCTTAGTGTTAGATGTTATTACTGCTCTTGCATATTAGAAAGGACTGATTTCTAGTGTCATATTGTCTATTTTGATATCCCCAAGCCATAGGAAGTTTCTCTCCATAAAAAAATTGGTGACTCCATTTGGGAGGTTTCTAGTTGTTTTTTCTTTCGGGATTGGGTATACAATGTGGTTGAATTGCTATTTATTTCTCTGTTTTTGTGTTGGGTCTGGAGGTATGTTTTCCCAGTATTGTCCTGTATAGGTAATATGACCTTGTCTTATCATTTTTCCATATTTTTCTTCATGTACGGGAGTATTTTCTTCACAGTCGCATATGCACATTGTTTTCTCTTGAATTCCCAAGTATGGACGCAGGTTTACTGTGAAAAATTGTGCATGATTTTTTTTAGAATTATTTGGAGGATTGAGTGTTGTTGGGTGAGTTTTAATGATTGTTGAGTCTTCTTGTTGGTGTATGTTTACAGCCTCAGTTTTTGACCAGAGGCCTATTTTTGATTTATTTTAATTATATTTTGTTCTTGTCATTCATTTATTCCTTGTTTGTTTTGGGATTACTGCATTAGATTTCTTTTATCTTGGCTCCTGTCTGTGAGTGGTTGCAAGGTATGAGATTGGTAGAGTCTCTTTTCTTCTTTTACATCTCATTTATTTCGAAGAAATAAAAAATATTTTGTTTTTTCATACTTATGCATTCTTGCATTTCTGCACTTGCATGGTACTTGCATTAGGTTTGCTTATTGAAGTTATACTCATGTTTTCATTTAGGAATGATTGCATTTTGATTTCAAGGAAAAAACTTGCATATTATGTAGTGGCATTGATACATGAGCATCGTGGCATGCCAACAATGTGATGAGTTGGTCATATGCTATGGAATCTTTTCGTAACCATTTGTGTTGAGTCACAGACTATTAGCGCTATGGGGAATCATTTCGGATCATGACTCCCTACCTAGAGATCAAGCCGCCGATAGTCTATTTCATAAAAGGACATTTCATCATGAGTAGTAGTGTTTATTTTTAGTTGCAAGACCACTCAGGGGTAGAGTAGATTTTTTGTTTAAATAGACAGTTGAGAGATGTAGAGGGGGTTCTACTCTTCAGCATTTAGAATTTCGAGTTTACAGAAAGAGGACATACCTGTGCCTGATTCCTACTTGTAAATATTTTGTAGGGTCGAAATAAGAGAGATCCAAGTTGTGTGTATTTTCCTTTGTTTATTAATAGAAAAATTAACCGTGTGTTTGTAAGGTTGTTAACCGTTTATGCATGTGCTGTGTTGAATTGTGTATCTTTGTAGAACCAACTTCGGCATTTTCTTGAACATTATGTATTTCTATGAAGTTGATGAATTCACGAATCAATTTCATGCTTGAATAGTTGAAGTATAATGTAGATGCATGCAAAAGAGTGTTAGTAAAAGGAATTTGGAATATTGTAGGTTGGATTGATCAATTCCATGATCAATCGATGCAACCTGTAGATTTTCTTCCATTGACAAGTTTTTCAGAGAATGAACGGTCAAGATTGAGTCCACAAATAAAGATATGACAGTCTAGTAAAAGACTACAATGGAAGTTATGAGGGAGTTAATATATTCGCGAAGATTAGTGAGGTCCGCACCAAAAGGAAGATTGACGGTTGGAGTGAATGCTGCAAAGATCTAACGTCTTAGAAATCGCTATGGAAAAGTTGCGAGGGAGAAAATTTGGGAATTTGGCATCCCGCATCCCGCATCCTACAACCCACTTGCGAGAAGGCCATTGTGAAAGGAAAGTTGTGGAGTGCAACATTGGGTTCTTGAGATCCTGCATCCTGCAACCCGACTATGGAAACTCTATTGCGGAAACAGATTTGTGAGACAACGAATGTGGAAGAAAAATTGCGGGGAGGAAATTTTAGCATATAATTTTGCCATTAGGCTAAATTGGGTAGTCGTGCTAAGTGTAGGAGCCACTAGATCCTGGAGGTATTGGTAAGATTGGCTACAGTAGACTAAACCTGCACCAGTTTTGGTATCAGAGCAGCAGGATATTTCCTGTTGATATTTCTGAAGTTGAGGTTGTGGGTAAACTTTCTAAAGGAGAAAGGAGAAGCTCACAAAAGAGAGAAGCGTAGCTATAGAAGCATTTAAAGAGAAAAGAAGAGCGCTCAAGTGGTTCTATATAGAGGAACAACATTTCCAAAAGACCAAGCGCCGAGAAGAGGCTTGGTGAGGTAAGTTGTAATCATGTGAAAGGGAACTGTTATTGCAAAGGATTAGTGTCAGAACATGGCTGCATGCATTGGAAGAGAGAGAGGTCATGACATAGTTCAACCAAGAGGGAACAGAAAAGTTATAGAGGAAATGAAGGAGTTAAGGGCATGTATGGAATCCATAGAAATGGATAGATGAAGAGACCCAGAAGTAGGAGATGCAAGTGAACCTGAAGAAGAAGAGCCAATAGAAGAAGCTGCACCTATGCAGGAGACACCAGAGTTAATTTATTTTAGATCTATTCTGGGAGCGACTTCAACACCGAGACCTAAGTTTCCTACCTATGATGGAAGTCTCATTGCAGAGCATCTCATTGACTGGATTAGTGAGATAGATAATTACTTTGAGTACGATTAGGTAGAAGAAGACAAGAGAGTCAGAATGGTTGTGAATAAGTTCAAAGGGAATGCATCCTTGTGGCGAGATAGTGTACAAATAGAAAGAAGTAGGAAGAATAATCCATTGATAAAATTCTAGGATATAATGGTGGAAAATATGAGGGATAATTTCTTACCAAAATATTTCCAGTTAATTTTGTATAGGCAGGTATAGAACCTTAGTGTTAGAATAATCAACCCATATTTATCTACCTTAGACATTAATTAATCCAATTTTTGTCTTACTTGCCTAGTTTCCATATTCCACCTTATGCAAGTTGTCCTCCACACATCCAAAGTGGTCAAACTTGCTAAATTTGAGTCATGGAGCACTTGGGAAACCACTTGGAATCAAATCCACTTTATTCCTGGACTTCTTAGTGCATGTCTACTTTTTCTTCTTTATTGCCTGCTTTTTCTGAGTTTTAAGGCAATTGGGAAAGTTTGACTAGGTGAAGTTAACTTGTTTTTTATCCTCATCATTATCCACCCTTTTCTCCTAAGAAAAGAATGTATGAGTTTTCCTTCCATCATCTACTAGCTTTCCTAATTTATTTTTCCAATTCGTGAGCTCCTAGACAGATTTGGAAACTGCTTTATGCACCTATGGGGGATTTGCTTAGATTTAGTAAGCCTGCTTTTGACCAAATTTGGATGGCATCCTATTCATTCAAATATCTCATGTAATTATTTATTTTGGAAGCCTATGACTTCATAGGGTTGGCTATTGTACACTTATTCAATACAGATTAGTGTTCTGCTCCATATTCAGTCTCCTTTGTGTGTAATTTGCATGTGTAATTGTTATAACACCTAGGTTCAATTTCCACATGGTATCAGAGCCTTTGTATATTGATTTCTCTCCTTGCAATTTGTTATTACAGGTTTGACATCATTGACTGGGAGCATTCTGCTGACTGAAGGGACAATTTCTGAGCTATGGATCAAACTCAGAAGATCATCTTGACTCCATTTAACTTCTTTGAATGGAAAGAAGAGATGGAGATACTATTGATAGAAAAAGGAATCTACAGAGTGAATATGGTAATAGAATCAGAGCCCAATGCAGCTGCAAAGAAAATTAAATGGCACAACAGGAGGGATGAGGCCTATGGTCTCCTGTGTTTGAGCATATCTAGAGACCTCCTTTTCCATGTTGATGGATTAACATCACCAAATGAAGTATGGGAGAAGCTTACTGATATTTTTGGTAAGACAGATGAGATGAGGGGACATCAAATTGAAAATTAATTGATCTCCCTGAGTCCCAATAGATTTGAATCCCTGTAACTCTATTTTTCCAAGTTCAAAGCCCTTGTTTTGCAGCTAAAACAATGTGGGATCAAAAAGGAGGAGAAACTGGTTTTGGCCATACTCTCGAATCTTGGCCCTGAATATTCAGTGTTTTTCTCGACCTTCCATGCCACAAATTTCACAGGTCGAGCCTGGAAAATGCCTATCCTTACAGATTTCATGGAATCTCTCACACAAGAACAAGATAAATTGGTGATGATGGGCACCATCAAACCTCCCAAAAACCAAGCTCTTGTTGCTGGAGATTCAAGGGTGGATTCAAAAAGAAATAAGAAATCTAATAAGACACCTAAGCAAAAGAGAGACAAGAACAAGTCTCCAGAGGAGCCCCAAGGTTCCAAGAAGAACCCCCAGAAGAAGAAGAATGAAGGAGAAATGTGCAAGTACGCATACTGTAGTAAGGGAAATCATCCTGAAAGCTCCCACATGAAGAAGAAAATTGACATGCTGACCCAACTCCTGGAGAAGAATGGCATCTCCCTTCCTGATATCTCAAAGAAGAGGGAAGGAGGATCAAATTCAGAAGACAAAGAGAGAGTTCATGCATTGGTTGCTGGCACATCAAGCTCACCTCGTTTCATCATTGATTCTGGAGCTTCAAGACATATGGTTTCGACCAAGGAGGAAGTCACCTCACTTGACATTTCGAAAGGTCCACCAATAGTACTGGGAAATGACGCTCTCACCGAAAGTTTGGGCAAAGGGAGGATTGATCTTGACCATGGTAAGTTCAACAATGTATTGTATGTTCCAAGTCTTGCCTCTAACCTCTTATCAGTGTATCAAATGACCCACACAGGGTCTCCAAAGAAGGTCATATTCTCCCCTGATGAAGTTGAGATCACAGATATTTCAAGTGGTAAATTCATTGCAAAAGGAGTTGCAAATCACACTTCGAAGGTATACATGTTCTCACACTTACTACCCTACTCAAACCCCTCTGCTCTTTTGATTCATGCTAATGAGGCAAGCAAGCTTTGGCATGAGATATTTGGCCATCTCAATTACAGGCATCTTTTTGATATTAGTGAAAGAGAAATGGCCATAGGGTTACCAAAGATTAAGTTTTCCAAAGGAGTCTGTCAAGGTTACATCTTAGGAAAACACCCAAAGCATAAATTTGAGAAAGCTAGTCATGAGAGAACCTCTGCACCTCTTGAGTTGATCCATAGTGATGTTGCTGGCCCATTTCCTCATATGTCAATGAGTCAGGCCAAATATTCATTGAAATTCATAGATGACTTTTCCAGGTATTGCTGGGTTTACTTCCTAAAACACAAGTCTGAAGTTTTTGGCCTCTTCAAAGTCTTTAAGGCTTTGGTTGAAAACCAGTCTGGGAGGAAACTCAAGGTCCTCAGATCTGACAATGGTGGTGACTATGTCAAGTCTGATTTCATTCAATATTGTGCAAATGCAGGTATTCAGATGCAGAATTCTATCCCTTACACACCACAACAAAATGGTGTTGCTGAGAGGAATAACAGATCACTGAAAGAGATGGCAACATGCATGATGGAGGCTAAGACTTTGCCACCAAATTTTTGGGCCGAAGCTATAAACTGTGTATCCTATATCCAGAATAGGGTTCCTCATAAACAACTTGATGGTATGACTCCTTTCGAAGCATTGAGTGTTAGAATAACCAACCCTAGTATTTACCCACTTAGACATTAATTCATTTATTTTTGTCTTATTTTCCTAGTCCATGAGTCCCACCATGTGCAAGTTGCTAATTGCCTATCCATAGAGGTCAAACTTGCCATCATTGACTCATGTAGCACTTGGGAAATCCTTAGGAATTAAATCTACTTTATTCCTGGCCTCCTAGGTGCCTATCTGCTTTTTCTGCTTTATTCCCTGCTTTTTCAGTGTTTTAAGGCACATAGGAAAGCAAGACTAGGTGAGGTGAATCAGCTTTGTTTCCTCTTCCTCCTCCACTCTTTCCTCCATGAAAAAGCATGTATGAGCTTCCATTCCACCACTCATTAGCTTTCCCATGCGCCCTTTCCAATTCGTGAGCCTCATGACAGATTTGGGATCAGCTTTTTACACCTATGGGGGATTTGCCTATTTTGGGTAAGCCTGCTTTATGCTAGCTTTGGATGCCTCCTTATGCATTCGACCTATTGATGTATTCTATATATTCAGAAACCTATGTTATTACAGGGTTGGCTATTGTACACTGAGTTAATATAATTTTGTGTTACAGCTCCATATTCAGTCTCCATTGTTGACAATTTTGCATGATCAATTGTAATTTGTTGTGAGTGAAATTAATCTATTTCTGGTCATAATTTCTACATGGTATCAGAGCCATTGTAGGTTATTACTCTCCTTCAAAAATTGTTTTGCAGGTTCGACATCAAGACTGGGATCCTTCTACTGACAGTCGGGACAAATTTTCTAAAGCTATGGATTCATAGAAAACTATCTTGACTCCCTTCAACTATTTTGAATGGAAAGCAGAGATGGAGATCTTGTTGAGAGTGAAAGGCCTCTACAGGGTGACTATGGAAACAGAAGCAGAGCCCAATGCAGCTGTAGAGAAGATCAAATGGCACAATCGGAGAGATGAGGCCTATGGCCTCCTATGTCTCAGTATTTCCCGAGACCTCCTTTTCCATCTCGATGGATTAACTTCACCGGATCAAGTATGGGAGAAGTTGTCTGATATTTTTGGAAAGACAGATGAGATGAGGGGACATCAGATAAAAAATGAGCTGATTTCTCTGAGTCCCAATAGCTTTGAATCCCTGCAGCTATATTTCTCCAAGTTCAAAGCACTAGTTTTGCAGCTGAAACAGTGTGGTATCGAAAAGAAAGATGATCAGCTCGTATTGGCCATCCTCTTGAAGCTAGGACCTAACTAATCAGTCTTTGTTTCAACCTTCTATGCCACAAAACTCACAGCTCGAACCTGGAAGATGCCTAGACTTGCAGATTTCATGGAATCTCTCACACAAGAACAAGACAAGCTGGTGATGATGGGCACCATCAAACCTTCCAAAGACAAAGCTCTAGTTGCTGGAGATTCGAGGGTGGATTCTAAAAGCAAAAAGAAAGCTAAAAATCCACCTGAGCAAAGAAGAGACAAGAAGCAGTCTCCGGAGGATCAACAAGGTCCCAAGAAAAATACCCAGAAGAAGAAAAACAAAGGTGATATGAACAAGTGCTCATACTGTTCGAAGGGCAATCACACTGAAATCTCTTGTATGAAAAAGCAGATTGATATGCTGACCAATCTCCTGGAGAAGAATGGCATCTCCCTTCCAGAAGGCTCAAAGAAGAGATAAGGAGGATCAAGTTCCGATGACAGAGAGAGAGTTCATGCTCTAGTTGCTGGCACATCAAACTCACCCAGTTTTATCATAGATTTTGGAGCTTCAAGACACATGGTTTCGACTAAGGAGGCCTTCTCCTCACTGGATATGTCGAAAGGACCATCTATTGTACTGGGAGATGACTCTCTCATTGAAAGTAAAGGCAAAGGAAGGATAAAACTTGATCATGGTAACTTCAACAATGTGCTGTATGTCCCTGGTCTCGCCTCCAACCTTCTATCTATGTACCAGATGACCCACACTGGGTCTCCTAAGAAATTCATATTCTCACCAGATGAAGTTGAGATCACAGAAATCTCAAGTGGAAGAATCATTGCAAAAGGAGTAGCGAATCATGCTCAAAAGGTATACATGTTTCACACTTCCTGCCTTACTCAAACCCCTCTGCTCTTCTTATCCATGCTAATGAAGCTAGCAAGCTGTGGCATGAAATATTTCGCCATTTAAATTACAAGTATTTGTCTGATCTTAGTGAGAAAGATATGGTCATAGGGTTGCCCAAGATAAAATTTTCCAAAGGAGTTTCCCAAGGCTGTATCCTAGGAAAACACCCAGAGCACAAATTTGAGAAAGCCAGCCATGAGAGAACCTATGCACCCCTCGAGCTGATTCACAGTGATGTTGCTGGCCCATTCCCTCATATGTCCATGAGTCAGGCCAAATATGCATTGACCTTTATTGATGATTTTTCCAGGTATTGTTGGGTTCACTTCATGAAACAAAAATCAGAAGTTTTTGGCCTATTCAAAGTCTTCAAGGCTTTGGTTGAAAACCAGTGTGGAAGAAAAATCAAGGTACTCAGGTCTGACAATGGTGGTGAGTATGTCAATACTGAGTTTATTAACTATTGTGCAGATGCAGGTATTCAGATGCAGCATCTTATCCCCTACACACCACAGCAAAATGGTGTTGCTGAGAGGAAGAACAGATCACTGAAGGAGATGGCAACATGCATGATGGAGGCCAAAACTTTGCCACCAAAGTATTGGGCTAAAGCTATAAACTATGCATCCTATATTCAGAATAGGGTACCTCACAAACAGTTGGATGGCAGGACTCCCTTCGAAGCATGGAGTGGGCACAAGCCAGATGTGACCCATTTCAGGATTTTTGGCTCAAAGGCATGGGCTAGAATCCCGACAGAGAAGAGGAAGGCTTTGCAGACCCAAAGCCAAGAGTTTATTTTTGTGGGATACTCTGAAGATTCAAAACGGTACAAGTTGATAAAATTTAGCACAAACAAAGCCTTCATTGAAAGGTGTGTTCAGTTTGAAGAAGAACCCCTTGCAGAAGTGGAAATTGGTGAAGCCTCTTCACCACCTGGACCTCAAGAAGTAAGTAAAGAGTTTGTTGAACATGCTGATTCTGATTTTTCTGATGGAGATGAGTTTATTGCAGATCCAAACAGCCCCACAAGGCCTAAATGGGCAGACAAGACACTACATGCAGCAAGTGAGCTAGCTGGGGATCCCAATGACCCAAGGAGGACTAGATCTCAATTTGAGAGTGGTCTGTGCATGAAGGATCCTGAGTTTGCTGAAAAATGCTATTTGATGGTGGAGTATGATCCTCAAACATATGAAGAACTAGCAAGAGATCCAATATGGCAAGCTTCTATGAATGAGGAGTTCAACTCACTACAGAAGAGCAACACATGGGAGCTAGTGGATCTTCCTCCAGGGAGAAAACTAGTACAGTGTAACTGGGTCTATAAGACCAAATTTGCTGCTGATGGTTCACCACTGAAGTACAAGGCTATATTGGTATCTAAAGGCTACTCACAGTTTCATGACATCGATTACAATGAGATATTTTCCCCAGTGGCAAAGATGGATTCAATCAGGCTAGCTCTAGCCATTGCAGCATCAAGGCAATGGGAGGTACATCACATGGATATAAAATGTGCCTTTCTGAATGGTGATCTCACTGAGGAGATATATATGCAGCAGCCCCAAGGTTTTTCTACTGACCATTCTCTTGTGTGCAGGTTGAGAAATTCATTGTATGGGCTAAAGCAAGCCCCCAGGGCTTGTTATGCCAAGATAGATAGCTTCTTGCTATCTCTGAATTTTGCTCGGCGCAAATCAGATTCGAATGTCTATCTAAAGGTAATTAATGGTTCATTAATGATCATTGTGTTATATGTTGATGACCTCCTCATTACAGGAAGCTCACAGGATGAGATTGCTTCCCTAAAAGGAGCTATGAACCAAGCCTTCTCCATGACATATTTGGGGCTCTTAAGTCAATTTCTGGGGCTTGAGATTGCTCAAACCAAAGCTGGAATCAAGGTGCACCAGTACAAATATGCCTTGGATTTGCTGATCAAATTCAGAATGGAAGATTGCAAAGCAAGCAAAACTCCTTTCCTTTCAGGAGTGAAGCTGGAGGAAGATGATTCTCCACCGATGGTAAACAACACTTTGTATAGACAGTTGATTGGATGTTTATTGTATTTGAAACATACTCGACCTGATATTTGTTATGCAGTAATTGTTGTTTCTAGATTCATGGATCAGCCCCATGAGATCCATTGGAAAGCAACCAAGAGGATCCTTAGCTTTGTTCAGGGAACAAGGACACATGGGATTTTCTATAAATCCAATTCTGACCTTGAGTTAATTGGTTTTACTAACATTGATTGGGCAGGTGATATCACAGATAGGAAGTCCACTTCAGGTTATGTGTTCATGCTTGCAGAAGGGCCAATCAGCTGGTCAAGCAAGAAACAGAGTGCCATTGCACTCTCATCTACAGAAGCTGAGTACAGAGGAGTTGTCAATGCAGCAACTCAGTGTCTATGGTTGCAGGGTTTACTTGGAGAGTGTGGTTTCAAACCTGAGTACTCAACTACCATCTACTGTGATAACCAGAGTACCATTCGAATCTGCAAAGATCCAGTTCAGAAGCAGAGAACCAGACACATTGAGATTCACATGCACTACATCAGAGAGCTTGTGCATGATGGCACCATTCACCTACTCTTCTGTTCATCTTCAGAACAAGTAGCTGATATCTTCACCAAAGCATTTTGTGAGAAGACCTTCAGCAATCTCAAATCACTGCTGGGGATTGCCTATCATGCTGTAAAGGCATGAGTGGAGACAAGATTCTACAATTTTGTTTTACAGTCCATGTTTAAGGGAGGATTTTCCCAAGTTGGTTTTGCCTCTTTCTTTGGTTCATATGGACTTTCATTATGTAAAAGGGTGACTAAGCCTTGTTGCTAGGCCCTATATTTTGATTTATTACTCATAAAGTTAGGCTTAAGGGGGGTTGTTAGAATAATCAACCCATAGTATTTACCCACTTAGACATTAATTCATTTATTTTTGTCTTATTTTCCGAGTCCATGAGTCCCACCATGTGCAAGTTGCTAATTGCCTATCCATAGAGGTCAAACTTGCCATCATTGACTCATGTAGCGCTTGGGAAAGCCTTAGGAATCAAACCTGCTTTATTCCTAACCTCCTAGGTGCCTATCTGTTTTTTCTGCTTTATTCCCTGCTTTTTCAGTGTTTTAAGGCACATAGGAAAGCAAGACTAGGTTAGGTGAATCAGCTTTGTTTCCTCTTCCTCCTCCACTCTTTTCTCCATGCAAAAGCATGTATGAGCTGCCATTCCACCACTCATTAGCTTGCCCATGCGCCCTTGCCAATTCGTGAGCCTCATGACAGATTTGGGATCAGCTTTTTACACCTATGGAGGATTTGCCTATTTTGGGTAAGCCTACTTTATGCTAGCTTTGGATTCCTCCTTATGCATTCGACCTATTGATGTATTCTATATATTCACCAACCTATGTTATTACAGGGTTGGCTATTGTACACTGAGTTAATATAATTTTGTGTTACAGCTCCATATTCAGTCTCCATTGTTGAAAATTTTGCATGATCAATTGTAATTTGTTGTGAGTGAAATTAATCTATTGCTGGTCAGAATTTCTACATGGAGTGGGCACAAGCCAGATGTGACCCATTTCAGGATTTTTGCTTCAAGGGCTTGGGCTAGAATTCCAACAGAAAAGAGGAAGGCTTTGCAACCCCAAAGCCAAGAGTGTCTATTTTTTGGTTACTCTAAAGATTCAAAAGGGTACAAGCTGATCAATTTGAGCACAAACAAATCCTTCATTGAAAGGAGTGTTTAGTTCCAAGAAGAGCCTTTAGCAGCAATGGAAGTTGGAGAATCCTCTTGCCCACCAGAACCATTAAATGTAAGTGAAGAGATAGTTGAAGTTGCTGATTCTGATATGTCTGATAATGATGATTTAATTGCAGATCCTAACAGTCCTACAAGACCAATTTGGGAAGCAAATACCATTCATGCAGCTGGAGAACTAGATGGAAATCCTAATGATCCTAGGAGGACTAAATCTCAGTTTGAGAGTGCTCTGTGTGTGAAAGACCCTTTGTTTGCAGAGAAATGCTATCTGATGGTTGAATCAGACCCACAAACATATGAATATGCAGCACATGATCCAATATGGCAAACATCCATGAAATAAGAGTTCATCTCACTCTAGAAGAAGAACACTTGGGAGTTGGTTGATCTTCCCCTAGGGAGGAAGCTAGTTCAGTGTAAGTCGGTTTACAAAACTAAATTTGCTGCTAATGGTTCACCTTTAAAATATAAGGCAATATTGGTATCCAAGGGCTACTCATAGGTACATGGCATAGACTACAATGAGACCTTTGTACTAGTGGCAAAGATGGACTCCATCAGGCTAGCTTTAGCCATTGCAGCTTCGAAGCAGTGGGAGGTACATCACATGGATGTGAAGCGTGCTTTCCTGAATGGAGATATTACTAAAGATATTTACATGCAGCATCCTCAAGGATTTTCTACTAATCCATCTCTTGTGTGCAGGCTAAATAAATCATTGTATGGGCTTAAGCAAGCCCCCGGGGCTTGGTATGCCAAGATTGATAGCTTTCTGCTATCACTGAATTTTGTTCGATGCAAGTCAGATTCAAATGTCTATTTGAAGCTGATTCATGGTTCATTAATGATTGTTGTTTTGTATGTTGATGACCTTCTCATTACAGGAAGCTCAAAGGATGAAATTGCCTCCTTGAAGGATGCAATGAACCATGCATTCTCAATGACTGATTTGGGCTTATTGAGCCAATTCTTAGGGCTCAAGATTGCTCAAAACAAAGAAGGAATCAAAGTACATCAGTCCAAGTATGCCTTGGATTTTATAAAAAAATTCAACATGAAGGACTGCAAGCCCAGCAAGACTCCCTTCCTTTCAGGAGTTAAGCTTGAAGAAGCTGATTCTTCACCCATGGTAAACAATACACTGTATAGGAAATTGATTGGATGTTTGTTATATATTACACATACTTGACCTGATATTTCTTATGCAGTAAGTGTGGCTTCAAGATACATGGACCAGCCTCATGAGATCCATTGGAGAGCAACCAAAAGGATCCTTAACTTTGTTCAGGGAACAAGGACTCATGGGATCTTCTACAAAGCTAAATCTGATCTTAATTTGATTGGGTTTACTGACAATGATTGGGTAGGTGACAACACAGATCAAAAGTCAACATCAAGATATGTGTTCATGCATTTTGAAGGACCAATGAGCTGGTCAAGCAAGAAACAGAGTGCCATTGCACTCTCATCTACAGAAGCAGAGTACAAAGGAGTTGTAAATGCAGCAACTCAATGTTTATGGTTGCAGGGGTTACTTGGTGAGTGTGGCTTCGAATCAAATTAATCAACTAATATATATTGTGATAATCAGAGTATCATTTGAATCTACAATGATCCAGTTCATAGAGAGAGAACCAAAGACATTGAGCTCCATATGCACTACATCAGACAGCTTGTGCATGATGGCACCATTCACCTACTCTTCTGTTCATCTTCAGAACAAGTAGCAGATATCTTCACCAAAGTTTTTTTGTGAGAATAAATTCAGCAATCTCAAATCACTTCTGGGGATTTCTGATCATGCTATGAAGCATGAGTGATGACAAGATTTTCAAATTTTGTTTTATTGTCCATGTTTAAGGGAGGATTTTTCCCACTGGATTTTTGCCTCTTTCCTTGGTTAAATGGACATGCAGTATGTAAAGGGTGACTAAGCCTTGTTTCTAGGCCCTATAATTTTGTCATATTTTACTCATAAGTCAGGCTTAAGGGGGGGTGTTAGAATAATCAACCCATAGTTAGCTACCTTAGACATTAATTAATCCAATTTTTGTCTTATTTGCCTAGTTTCCATATTCCACCTTATGCAAGTTGTCCTCCACACATCCAAAGTGGTAAAACTTGATAAATTTGAGTCATGGAGCACTTGGGAAACCACTTGGAATCAAATCTACTTTATTCTTGGCCTTTCTAGTGCATGTCTACATTTTCTTCTTTATTGCCTGCTTTTTCTGAGTTTTAAGGCAATTGGGAAAGTTTGACTAGGTGAAGTTAACTTGCTTTTTGTCCTCATAATCCTCCACCCTTTTCTCCTAATAAAATCATGTATGAGTTGTCCTTCCATCATCTATTAGCTTTCCTAATTGATTTTTCCAATTTGTGAGCTCCTATACAGATTTGGAAACTGCTTTATGCACCTATGGGGGATTTGCTTAGATTTAGTAAGCTTGCTTTTGACCAAATTCGAATGGAATCCTTATGAATTCAAATCTCTCATGTAATTATTTATTGTAGAAGCCTATGAATTCACAGGGTTGTCTATTGTACACTTATTCAATACAGATTAGTGTTCTACTCCATATTCAGTCTCCTTTGTGTGTAATTTGAATGTGTAATTGTTCTAACACCTGGGTTCAATTTCCACACTTAGGAAAATATTTTTAATAGTGATGGAGTACACTAAAGAGTTTTACAAAGTAAACCTAAGGGCTGCATATGTGGAAGAGTCAGCAGAGAATCCTGCTAGATATGTCAATGTTCTAAGGATGGATATCCAAGAAGATATCAGCATGATATATTCTAGAACAATGGAGGAGGCATATCAGTGTGCCTTGAAGGAAAAACAAAAGATAGTAAGGAAGCAGAGCTGCAATAGAGGTCGCAGTTCAGCCAGAGGAAGAGGGAAAGCGATTGGAAGAGGAATATTTGGACCACGGAGAGGAGAGTTCACTAACTCTAACCAGCAATAGCAGCATCGTAGAGGAGGTGATTCTAGAAGAGAACGACCTTACCAAGGAGGTACAGGTAGAGGATGAGGAAGAGAGACTGTCGTTCAGTGTTACAATGCAACCAGTTGGGGCATAAGTCGTTTGAATTTCCAAGAAAAGAATACGTAGGATAGAGGGGAGCCTATGCAGCTCAAAATGAGCAGCAGCAAGAACAGTCGACACTAGAGGAAGTCTTGCTGGAGAAAGGAGAGTATTTGATGATGAACAAGGTCTTGCTGAAACCTGAGAAGGAGTAAGCAGATCTTTCTCAAAGGAAATCGTTATCGAGGACTACATGTAAAGTTCAAGGGAAGTGATGTTAGATGGTGATTGAAAGTGGGAGTACTGACAATGTTGTTTCCATAGATATGGTGGAAAATCTAAGTTTAAAGAAGACCAAGCATCTTGCTCCATACAAAGTATCTTGGTTACATAAAGGACATCAAATCCCAGTAAGTGAGAAGTGTGTAGTTGATTTCCAAATTGGACCATTTAAGGACAAGATTCTGTGTGATGTGATGTCGATGGATGTTTTTCATATACTGTTAGGAATACCGTGGAAATTTGATAAGAAAGTAACTCATGATGGTAGGAGTAACTGTCATAGTTTCAAGTAGAATGAGATAAAACATGTACTTCACCCTTTACAAGAAGGTAGTACAACAGGATAGTCAGCACCTAAATTTATGATGTTGTCAGGAAAGCAGTATTTGCAGTAGGTTGAGAAAGAAGAGTTGAACTATGTTGCGGTATGTAAGCCAAGAATAGTGATGATGAAGAATAACGTGACATATCTACATGAGGAGATTCAGGAAATGCTGAGTGATTTTACTAACATTGTGGTGGATGATTTACCCAATGAAATACCACCCAGAAGGAATATAAGTCATTAGATCAATTTTATTCCAGGATCAAGTTTACAAAACAAGGTAGCGTGTTGACACCTCAAAAGAATGAAGAGTTGAGAAAACAGGTCCAAGGATTGTTTGACAAAGGATTGGTTCAGAAGACTCTAAGTCCATGTGTAGTACCAGCAGTACTGACACCAAATAAGGATGGTGAGTGGAGGATGTGTACTGACTCTAGAGAAATTAAAAATATTACCATTAGATATAGGTTTCCATTACCAAGGATGGATGACATGATGTATTTCCTAAGTGGGGCCACATGCTTTTAAAAATTGGATTTGAAGAGTGGATATCTCCAAATCAAGATTAGGCAAGGAGATGAGTGGAAAAGAACCTTTTACAAAAATGATGGGTTCTATGAGTGGCTAGTCATGTCATTTGGATTATCCAACGAACTGAGTACCTTTATAAGATTAATGAATGATGTAACACCCTAGTTTTGACCTTGTTTGCATGATACATATATTGTAAATAATCATGGTGCGGAGCTAAAGGAAAAGGCCCCACCATCGATTTGGTTATGTCATATTTCGGATAGAAAATTGTCACCGATGGTATATCGGGACATGTGACATACATATTAAGTTGTGGCATCATGTAATTATGCATATTTAATTAAATAATCCAACGAACTATGTTCACTGCAACCAAATTGAGAAGGGGCATGATTCCTAAGGATAAGGAGGGGGAATGCTGAACCTTGAGCCATGGGGGAAAAACCATGTGTCACCACCACCTTAATTATTCTATTGTTAGTTAGGGCCACTATTTTTTTGGTAGGAAAACCACTACGCCCATACGCCTGCACTCTCTCCACGACACGATCTGGATTTCCGATCGTTCTGTCCACTCTCCCCACTGGCGACTATTCATTTTTTCTCATGCAGAATGGAGTTAAAAGGGATTACAATCCTTGTGTGGGGGTTCTCCTTTTCCTCCCTCACACCGTTTTATAGTCCGTGGTTGTGTTCTTTTTCCATCCACGTAGGAGATCATTTTTCCATCCACCATTATCAAACTGTGTAACGCTCTATTACTCCATCGTTGAATTGTGACCGTGATATCCTCCACAGTTGTGTTGGCTGCGTCTTTCTCCCTCATGTAGAGATTGGGAGTCTGTTCCTTTCCCATTTTTGGTCTAGGTAAGTCTCCAGCGATTGCAGTGGGGATTGTGTGTTGTGGGCTCATGGTCGTTCGTGGGCTGTGGTTTTCCATGATTGCTGGAATGTGTATTTCTTGTGTGATTTGGCTATTGTAGATTGGTGTGGAATCGTTTTTGCTAGAATAGGGTCAACAACACCAGGGAGTTGTTTTCCCTTGTTAAAGCTTGAATAGTTGTTTTGCTGCATGCACGTAGTTGTTTTGTCCTCAGACTACATTGGAGTGGTGAATGAGGGCCTGATGTGCTTGATAAACCTGGTGGTTTGGGAACCACACAAACAAAGCTAGTGGGCTGGCTTTCTTCTCCACAACCCCTAAATAGCACTAGAAGGGAGATCAGGGTCTGAGGGACTGTGTTGCAGAGAAATGACTGATTTCCTTATGTTAGGTGTGTGTGGGTGTCCTAGAAGCCAGGATGGTTCTGGTGTAGGTGTCCTTAGCTCTTCAATGAGCTCACCAAATTAGCATTTAGCCTTTCCCAGTTCCCCGATGGTGTGATAAACCCAACTGTGTTGGCTTGGCTGATTTGTTGTTCACCTATTAAACCCAACTATCTTGGCTTGGATAAACTGTGTATCCTCTTTGTGTTCATTATCCTTGGCTATGTGTAATCCTGCTAGTTCCTTATTCCTTGGGGAATCATGATCGGCTTGGGGGTGGCAGCGTTGCTAAGAGATTAAGGAGCACACTGGCCTATGGTTGGGTGGAATGTTGCAGTGACGTAGCTGGTTGCAGGACAAGTTCTGTATAAGATAAGTATTATTGCCTAACTTGTGTCTGCAACTATATTTTCCATTGATGAATGATGATGTACATGTTGAATACTGAATCATATATGAATGCATGTTGTTTGCTTCCACTATGTATATGAATGATTAATGCATTGTAATATGTTTTATGTTTTTAAGTATCATGCTTCAGCATTATATGTATGTATGTTCTCGTTCATGGGGCTATATGCCTAGATGATTGATATATCGTAGCATCCTCTTCACCGGTCAGAGGGTCGGGGACGTTACATTGCGGTATTAGAGCTTTGGTTGCAGCATGGGCCTGAATGGGCCATGAATATGCAGTGACAGAGCTTATGTTGTAGCATTTGGGCCTCAGAAGGCCATGAGAAATAGTCAATAGAGGCAGGTTTCCTACTGCCCAAAAGAAACCAGGAGAAATGGGTGATGATAAGAAAATTCAAAAAAAATTTCTAAGTGCCAGAATGGTCGGCTCATCGGAAAACTTAGTGTGAAATTATTTCGATGCAGCGGAAAAGATAGTATAAAGGTCACCCGATGTACGACAATCGGAAGCAGACTGTGGAAGTAATTGCATTAGTTGCTCATCGGCGCATCGGAGAACTTAGTATGAAGTTCCTTTGACATGGCAGAAGTGTTAGTTTGAAGCCCACCCAATGACAGAAGGTTGTTGCAAAAATTTGTTTAAGTGTTAAAATCATCAGCCATTAGAAAATGTTAGTGGTATTCATCTCTGATGAACAATGGAAGGAATTAGCAGTTCAAGCACTGCCATTGTAGAATCCTAGTGCACTAATCATTCAACGGATATGGGTTCCACTTGTCAATGCTATGATGGTTATGTTTTAGTCGCTGATCAGAAGTTGTTAGTTAATCGGCGACATAGAGGGGAAGCTTTCACCGACAGACAGTTAAAAAAATCGGTGAAGAATAAGAGATGCCTGAGCTGATGAAGCGGTGGAAAAGAAGACTAACAGGAAAAATTTTCTAGAAATTTGTCTAAATCATAAAATCATCGACGATCAGGGATGATTAGTTGATTGCATCGTCGATGCCTAGAGAATCAAGTTTTCGACGTGGCGAAGATTTTGGTGACTACATCGCAAGAAGTTAAATGATCTTGCGTTGCCATTGTGAATGGTTATACAACTATGCTTCCGACGGGTAGAGCCTCTGACCACCGATGACGCAGAGGATAGTTGCTTCGACAGCCAATGTGGTAGAAGACAAGGCAAGAAGAAAATTCAAAATTTTCTCTAAGGCATGGGATCATCGAGCATCGGGAAATGTTAGTGGATTGAATTGCCAATCGAAAAAGGTTCAATGAAGGTGAACCATAGTTTTGGCTACTTATTCAACTATTCATCTGATGCCACCATGAACAAATACCCTGGCTACCGATGAGTGCCCCGCGGAGGCCATAGTGACTCTACTTCCCACCGTTGTGGCCACATAAAGAACTAATCACCCAACATGAAGTGCATCCGAGTGTCGATGCTGTGGAGACTAGTTGATCTGACCACCAACAAAGTCGTGAGCTGCAGAAGACATAGGAAGATTATGGACCACCATTGCGGAAGCCAAAAGGACTAACCATCTAATGCACAGAGCACCCAACCGCCGACGCAGTAGTTAGTCTATGTTATCACCGATGAAGTTCATAACAATAGATGATTAAGGACATGATATGGTGGATGAACCTAGAACAACAGATTGCCGATAAAACTCAGAATAGTAGACCACTACAGGCTGATATGGTGGAATGGAATAGACAAGTGACCAAACGACACAGTGGAGGAAATTAGATGTTCTAGCCGTCAAAAACCCAGAGAGTTAGCAGGGAAGAGACTCGATTATAAGAAATTTTTAAGAGTATAAGGTCATCGAAAAAGTATTAAGGATCAAGCCGCCGATTGGAAGGAATAAAAGGAATGTAAATCAACCGTTGTAGCTTCTCAGGGGACTACGCACCCGATGAACAATCGATTTTCTTGCCGACACAGATCGGGGGTTTAGTCGAATTGCCCGTCGAAATGCCAGAGAGAAATAAATGGACAGACCGTCGATGAACTAGTTTTTTTTTTAACCACCAAAGTATCGAAAAGATAGCTAGGAGGAGGTCCAATTGGGCCAAAGGATATTTGGGTTTCGAGAGAACCTCTCAGTGATTTTTTTTAGCAGTTTTCTACTGCCTTTTAGTATACTTTCAGCAGATTATCAGTAGTCAGAGGGCTCAAAAGGAAGAAGATAAGATTTTGAATTTTAAGTAAAAAGCGTTGTTATATGAATTTCCAAAAGAGGAAGGTAAGTAGTTTTGATTTATATTAATGACATGCATCTAACAGTTTGCTACTAACACATTTGCAGAATCATAGACAACATCCAAGATAAGTATTCCAAGAAGAACAATAAAGAAAAAGGTGGTTCAGTCATGAGAACCCATGATGGGTATGATGCTTGGGATTATTACGAGCGTGCAGGAGATGCCATGTGAGAAAATGTCCAAAATGGAAATGATGACATAGATTCTAATGGAAGGAGATTCCAAGAGACACCAACTAAGTTTGCAGCCACCATGAGAAGCTTGATTAAAGTCTAGGAAGAGCAGCATCAGCTAAATGCTGCCATGTTGCAGAGTTTGACAGACTTACAGAGAAATATAGATTCTGGACGAGGTACATCAAGACCGGAAGGTAGTAAGAGCAGCACTAGGTGGAGGAGAAGGATTTCTAGTGGATCATCTGACTCTAAAGAATCCAATGGAGATACAAGTCCATCTTCTCGTAAAAGGAAAAGAAGAAGACACCATAGGGATCGCTCTTGGGATGAATTTAAGAAAGCTAATCCTCCTGCATTTGATGGTGAGATAAATACTAGATAAGAGGATGAATCTTGGCTTCTTGGGATAAATAAGTACTTTCAAGTGCAAGATTATTCAGGAAACATGAAGCCAAGAGTTTCCATATTCAACCTAAATGGAAGAGCATCCATTTCGTGGTAACACTTCAAGAAAGTAAAGAGGATTAGTGAAAGGAAACTGAAGTGGAAATAGTTCAAGAAGTATTTCAGGCAGAAATACCTCTCTAACAGGTATTATGATTACAAGATTAAGGAGTTCCATGAGCTTAGATTGGGACAAAAGACCATGGATGAATATGCAAACAAGTTCTTGGAATTGTTGAGGCACTACTATATTTCAATCCAAAATCCGACGGTTTTTTCCGAAGGCGCGTGGATTTTTTATTTTAACAGTGCCAAAAATAAGGAAGATAATTTTTTTTTTTGAAATGGTGGTGATCAGCGTCGCTTAAGCGACGGCTAGGCTTGCAAGCGTCGCTTAAGAGACGGCTATCCTCCTAAGCGTCACTTAAGCGATGGCTATCCTCCTCTAAGCGTCGCTTAAGCGACGACGTTTCAATTAGTCATTCATTTACTAATGTCTTATCAATCATTTAATAATTTGTCGTAATTGGTTTATTATTTAAAATGGAAAGCAACGCTTAAGACATTATC
>LPNX010661072.1:0-22595 GCA_001517045.1 Pseudotsuga menziesii
TCAAATACATAATAGAAACATCCCGGAATAAACATCGGGTTACAATAATATAAAATACATAGAAGAATACATTCCGAAGTTACATATACATCAACACTCACAGCACAAATTGGAGAATTTGAAATGGATGAGGTAATCCTAGATTTAGGATCAGAGGTAAATGTTATAACTAAGCAGACATGGGAACAGATGGGTAACCCTAAGTTAGCAAGATCACCTATCCATCTGTGACTAGACAATCAGCAGAGGGTATCACCACTGGGTTGATTACCGCAAGTACTAGTTGATAATGATGGAGTTCACAGCTTTGCAAACTTTGAAGTCATAGAAATCATTGGCGATAGCAGACCGTACCTAGCTTTACTAGGTATTGATTGGGAAATCGATAACATGGCTGTTATCGACTTAAAGAAAAGACAAATGACCTTTGAGGATAATCAGATCTGGGTCATCGCACCGTTGGATCCTTTCCAGGGTCCTCGCTACATTGAACCTATCAGAGCAGAGGAGGAGGTGCGCAACATGGAAAGCCTTTATCAGATGACTGCTAATCAGAGTGATTACATCAACCCTATAGCAGAAGGAAATATCAGTTGGCGATGCGACAGCTCATGCGCATCAGATTCAGAGGTTGGTTTAGAAAATTGGTAGAATATACTTTACGAAGTCTCAGCTCGCAGATGTGCATTTATGACTAAGTCACTACGGTGGATCGGTGTAGAGATTATTGAAATTCCATCGTTTCATGGCTTAGCGGATGTCAATGAATTTTTACAGCAGTTTGAGCAAGAAATTCCTTAGGAGCAGAGGATGAAAACTATGGAACTTGTAGTAAAAGCCACACCTGTAAGATGGTGGCATGCACATAAAGAACATATCGCATCATGGGATGATCTTAAGAGACTGATGGCGATCAGATTTTCTAATGACAAGGAGCCTTTACAATAGAAATACATAGGAGAGAGTGACCCCAGGTCACATATTCAGATTTGTGAACAGAGTTGGTCAGATATTCTAGAGGATGAATGGGTTCACCTATTCATTCACACTTTAGACACAATTCCAAGGAATTGGTACACTGAGACAGAGTTGCGCAGAGGAACCATCACATGGCCACTTATGATAGACAACTTCCTACTGAATTTCACTTTTGAATCTGAGTATCCAAGCATTGATCAGGCTCTAGATGTAATAAAGACTAATATATTTGACGACTGTACCCTATCAGTGCCTGCTCAGCCTGATTGGGCCAGACAGTTGGAACATGTGCTAGAATGTTACAACTTCACAACAGAGCCAGATAATGAGGATGAGAATCCTCATAGTGTCAACATTCCCGAGTCAGAAGGGACTCGCAACGTTGATGGACCGAGACTAGAAATTCCCGCTATCACAGAACCTATCAAGATTAAAAAGATCAATATTGGCACAGAAACAAAACCTAAGTTTGCCTCTATTGGAGACTATTGGGATGATGAAATAGTAGGACACGTCGCAGTTCTCTTACATGACTATCAGGACCTATTTCCCACTAAGTTCACAGAGATGAAGGGAATAGTAGGAGATTTGGGAGTCATGCGCATACCATTGAAAGAGGATGCTAGGCCAGTTAAGCAGCGTCCATACAGATTGAATCATCTCTATAAAGAAAAAGTTAAGGATGAAATTGATAATATGCTAGTAGCAGGCATCATTGAACCTGTAGAAGAGAGTGAATGGGTTAGTCCCATGGTCGTGCAGGAAAAGAAAACCAAAGGAGAAATCAGGATTTGTGTCGATTTGCGCAAACTCAACGATGCAGCACTTCATGACCCATTTCTGACACCTTTTACTGATGAAGTTTTAGACAATGTGGGAGGACAGGAGGTCTACTCCTTCACTGATGGCTTTCCAGGCTATCACTAGATCAGAATCCATTTAGAGGATCGACATAAGACCACTTTTGCGACAGAATGGGGCTCATTCCAGTACACGGTAATTCCCTTTGGTCTTAAAAATGCACCAACTATCTTTTCTAGAGTAGTAGTTGTTGTATTTAAGGAATACATCCATAAATTCTTAGAAGTCTATTTTGACGATTGGACTGTATTTGGATTAATCGACAAGCATATAGGAGATTTAAGGCTCATGTTAGAGAAATGTAGGCAATATCAGATTTCTCTTAACTTGAAGAAATGTATATTCTGTGCACCATTTGGTATTTTGTTGGGTCATATTGTTTGCAAACAAGGCTTGATGGTATATCCTACAAAGATTGCCATCATTGTTAATCTTCCAGCACCCAACTCAGTCAAGCAATTGAGGATAGTGCTCGGTCATACCGGGTACTATAGAAAATTCATCAAAGGTTATGCAAAGATCACAACACCTATGGAAAAGCTGTTAAAGAAAGAAGTGAAATTCCTATGGAATGAGGAATTCCAGCAAAGTTTAGAAACACTTAAAGAGAAGATGGTTACAACACCCATATTAGTATTCCCAGATTGGAACAAGCCATTTCATGTACATGTGGATGCATATGGCATCGCACTGGGGATCGTCTTAACCCAGCCAGGAGAAGGGGGTATTGATCACCCTATCAGGTACTCAAGAAGAAAGCTATCTACCGTGGAAAAGAACTACACCACTACAGAAAGAGAAGGATTAGCTATGGTGTATGCTCTACAGAAGTTCAGGCACTACCTGTTGGGTGCCCCATTTAAGATGTTCACTGATCATTCTGCTTTAAAGTACTTGGTCAATAAACCAGTATTAGGAGGAAGGATTTGTAGATGGTTACTCTTATTTCAGGAGTATGATTTTGAAGTTATTGTAAAACCAGGAAAATTAAATGCCGGACCTGATCATCTATCGCGGATAGATTCAGGCGAAGAACCAAGTAATTTAGAGGACAATTTGCCAGATGCGCAATTGTTTTCTATCCAAGTCGTAGATGAGTATTACGTTGATATTATTCACTTTATCACTACAGAGTGGGCACCTTTTGAGTTTACTAAACGAAAAAAGAAACAGTTAGTTTTTAAAGTAGCAGAATTCACTTTGATCCAGATGAAGTCTTGCGCAGATGCATTATGCCGCATGAAAAAGAGGCCATTATCAGAGAAGCACATCTAGGTGTCGCAGGAGGTCATTTCGCAGGAAAGCCGACTTCTCAGAAAATCCTAGCTGCAGGATTATGGTGGCCTACTTTGTATAAAGACACTAAGGATTTTTGCAGATGCTGTGATATCTACCAGAGGGTAGGAAAACCTTCGTGGAGAGATGAAATGCCACTGTGACCACAGATTACGCTGCGGGAATTTGACAAGTGGGCTATAGATTTTGTGGGTCCTATCAACCCACCCGGGAAATGAACTGGTGTGAGATACATCATCACAGGAACAGAATACCTCACCAGGTGGGCAGAGGAAAAAGCAACAAGGAATTGTGATGCTGCTACAGCTGAACAGTTCATTTTTGAAAACATCATAAATAGATTTGGATGTCCAATAATCTTGATGAGTGATCAAGGCACACATTTTCTGAACCGCACTATTGAGGCCTTGACGAAGGAATTTCAGATCCAGCACCATAAGAGCACTCCCTACCATCCTCAAGCTAATGGTACGGTGGAGGCCTTTAACAATATTCTAGAAAATGCTCTTACTAAGATCTGTAACAGCCAAAGAAATGATTGGGACCTCAGGGTTAATGCTGTATTATGGGATTATAGGACTACATGCAAGAAAATTACAAGACACACACCTTTCAGATTGGTGTATGGACAAGAGGCTGTTATGCCTATGGAATATATTATTCCTAGTGTAAGAGTTGCTCAAATTACCGGGATGGCTGATACAGATACAATGAATGAAAGACTAGCACAACTTCTTGCCTTAGAAGAAGACAGATTCATCGTAGGATTTCATCAGAAAGTGCAAAAGGCACGAGAGAAATCTTGGCATGACAGGCACATCAAGAGCAAGATTTTTCAGACAGGAGACTTCATGCTCCTCTATGACAGTAAGTTTGTTAAGTTTCCAGGGAAGTTCAAGACGCATTGGTTAGGGCCATATCAGGTTCAACAAGTTACAAATGGAGGTGTCGTTCAGCTCAGCAAACTGAACGGGGAGCTTCTTCCCACTTTTATTAATGGAAGTAGACTTAAGCTTTATAGTGATAGCCACTCCACCTCCCAGCTCTAACTCAGATAGTTTATCGAGTGCAGATGTCTAGTGTAGTTGAAAGGAGGCATTGCACCGGTAATTAGTCTACACCAAAAAAAAAGTACTAAGTATGAGGAATCGCATCAGAAAAGTGTATGTTGTGCAAGTCATAGGACGCTTGCAGAGTTTTTGAACGTTGCGGCATTCATTCCAACACTTTGGTTCAAGGCAATGCGGTGTGGAATCGTAGCGATGTGATGTTCCCCGTGCCACGGAGATGATTTTGAAAAGAGGCAGAGGGCTAGTCACTTCTCCTTCTGACAAGTAGTTAATCCAGATACGAAAACTATACGTTGCCCTATATTTGGAAACAGTATAATGATTTGTCCATATTTGATAAATATTCGACGAGACCGGCGCCTACACGCAAGTTTCAAGGGAAATTTGATCGGATTTTCAGCAATTAATGAGGATCAAAACGACGGGTGTTGTCTTGTCCATGCAATTAATACCACCAACAGGTCTAGCCAAATGACCATTGCTTCAAATATTATCACCTTCATTATAAATTCAGAGATCATTCATTCAGAAGGGTTACTTTTGTGATTTTTGAGAGTATAGAGCAATTTGTAAGAGTTTCCCCTGTGAAGAGATACTGCAGTTACAGAGTGTTGGTTTTCCCCAATTTTGCAGCCATTCCTAGTTCAGAGCATTGCACCGAGTGGTTTATGTCCGAGACAAAACCTTTAGAAGACATTGTGCAAATATTCCAGCGTGGTGGCCTTGTGTCCGCTATGACGACGCCGCCCAGGGTTGTGAAATTAGGTACATCACAGGTCATACAACTGCCAAGGATGAGGATTCAAACTCAGATAGTAGAAGAGTCCAGGCCAGAGTAGAAAAGAAGAAAGATGAGAAGATCACTGAAGATAAGAAAATAGAGCAGAAGAATTATGAGAAGAAATCTACCGACAAAAAGAAAGAGGAAGAAAGTAAAAATGAGAAACAGAAGGCAATGGGAGAAGGAAGATGACCTATCTCATCAGCTAAGAGAAGAACAAGTGATTGCAGTGGCGAAGAAACGAAAATATGAATATCATACGCAGCATGAATACCTAGAGCAATTTGTTGAGAAGAAAAGTAAAAGGGGAAAACAAATAGGACAAGCAGAGCTTCAGCATGCAGACAAGGGCTTGTTCTCGAAATGGAATTCATGGTTTGTATAGCTTCCATATGGAAGGATCCAGACTGAATGAAATGTTTGAGAACGCTGGAAGATACAGATTTATATTTTCCTCATGATACAAGTTCAAACTAGATAAAGAGGGAAGGAAATATCAGAGAGACCTAAGAACTAAGTTTGCAGAAGACTCCATCATTAGTCAAGCTATGCTTGAAACGACACAAGAGTGTGACGAGGTTATGAATAAAGAAGTCGTAGGACTTTGCAAGAGACTTACAAAGACTTCGTAGGAAGCCAAGGAGAAGCTACAGCAAGAGAAACCAACTGTTACTGGCTCAGGGATGAGTCACAAGTAAGTGTTAGGGGACTGTTGGAGCAGGGCCCCGCAGCTACAGGAAAAGCTACTATATCGAAAGAAGAAGTCAAAGGAAACAGTACCTGAGTGGCCGAGAAGAGAGAGATCAACCACTGCACTTAAGGAAGCGGCAAAGACAGGAGGGTTCAGCTACCCTCATAAAGGAAAAGGAGAAATGGGCCGAGGTATTGAAGACAAAGCACAGAAGAGGAATGTAGAGGAAGCGACGCCCATACCCACGATTAGCGTCGGGAAGTGTGGAAGACTGCAGGAAGCTGTGGTGTGACGGTAAGTGGTAGCCCACAGTACAGATGCGTCGATTGTCATAGTTAGGGTTTTTGGGTTACTGTTGGGAAAGGCCCATAGTGTTGTAATAGGGTGAGACCTTCGGGACGCCTATATAAGCATGTATTTTGTATTGTAAAAGGTTAGCTAGTTAGACAGTTGGGTAGCTATTCAGACAATTAGCTAGTAGTCAGTTAGCTGTTCTTCGAGTCAAGCTCTGGTTCTGTTATTCAGTCTGTAGTTATCTTACTGTAACTAGTAGCTGGTTCCTTGAGCATGAATGTAACAATCCACAGGGAGTGAACAATCCGCAGGTTTTGAGAGAGAGAGAGAGGAAGAGGATATTGTAAGAAGGCAATATAAGAAGAAGAAGAGATCTAAGAGAGAAGGGCTCCCGGTTATGTGTGTGGAGTTTCCCAGAAGATCTCAGGCTGCATAATAGGTTGTAGTGGAACTGTGTTTACTCTCTCAAGATATAATATAAAAACCAGTTCCCGTGGACATAGCTTCCCCCCTAGAAGTGAACCACGTAAAACCCGTGTGTTGTGCGACTGTTCATGTGATTGCGTTTTACCTGTTTGATATTTGTTATCTGTTACATGAATGTTGCTTATTAGTTGATGAATGTATGTATGTTATGCTTCAGTTTATATCACATAGAAGGTTAACCACAAGTTGAATGTATCAAGTAGCCTGTATATGAGTTTATCAGTGCTTGATTCATGATAGTTGATAGTTACAGTGCTAAGTGACTCCGGTATATGAGTTCTGCGAGTTCAGTGTAGTTGATGTTAGCATCTTAAACTGTAGATGGCTGAGTGAAGTGTTTTAACACCCTGGTGAAGGTTAACAGAGTTATTAGACCCAGGAGGGATGTCGCAAGACCTTGAGAGTTGATACGCATATTGAGCCTCATTATAGGACATATTACAGAGTAGAAAGGCGATATCGCATCGTCTGGGGAGCTGCGGTGTGAGATATCGTAGGGAAGGAGCTCATCAGAAGGGTAAGTTGTGCATTGCCATAGAAGCTGCGATGTGATAAGAGTCCGCTCCCTATCAGCATGAGCTAGAAGGAGAGATCGTCCTCGCAGAGAGATCCTGCTGGCTAAGAAGAGTCGTGAGACCCTAGGATGCTACAGAACCTGGTTGAAGACACCTGAGTCTTCAGCCACCCCATCTAAGATCACTTTGGGTGAGACTTCAGGCCGCTCTGCGGTCTGTCACCTAAAGGGCCAGTGAGATAGGAGTTTTGTTGGTACAGTAAAGTAAACCTGGGTCTGCCCAGTCAAAACCAACAATCCCACTTGTGTTTTATTAACTCTTTTACAATGCTTTTTTTTTTATTTCGCTTTTTGCCTCTTCTGAAAGAGCGGGGTGAGGAAGGGAAAGAAAGAAGAGGGAAGTATTTTTTCTTTTTTCTCTTTGCTTGCTTCCTTGCTTGCCTTTAGCCTTTGGGATTTTCTTGATTTTTCCTGAAAGTAAGAGCTTTATACACTTGAAACATTATATGTTAATAAAAATAAATAAAAGAAACAAAACTAAAAACTAACTCTTAAAAAGGGGGTAAAATTCTACGGTGAAAATGGAGGAAAGAGAGAGGAGAAAAGGCTGTGAAAAGGAAGAGAAGAAGGGTAAAAGAGGGCTGTCTAAAAGGGTAAAAGAGGGATGCAAACTAACAAAAAGGGGATGCAAACTAACAAGGAGAGGGATGCAAATTGAGTGAAGAAAGGGGGAAAAGAGAAGGGAGAAAAGAAAAGGAAAAGAAAGCCAAACAAGGCAAGAGGAGGGAAGCCAAAAGATGGAAAAATGGAGACTAGGGCTTCCTAAAGTAACCAATAACCAAGGAAAATATTTCTTATGGATGGAACACAAGAGATAGAGATACAATCGCAGCTTTATTTTTGTATTAAAAGAAGATAATCCCTGTAGGTCCTGCAATCACAAAGTGTTAAACAAAAAATTGGTTGCTTGAAGCATGGGATAGAAGCAACTGAGCTCACACCCTTCTTAAACCTATGAATCCTGATAACACACCACAACTCAATACAAACGTGAGATCAAAATAACATGCTAGTATGCTAAGAAAATTTAATCAAGATCAACATTATGTATTGCTGACTACTCATGTTCATTAAGATACTAATCTACTTTTCATAAACAATCAAATTGAAACTACAAATGATTATTCTACCATGCCAACAATGGCCTTCTTTAGATAACAAAACAATTGATCTCATACAAATATTAAATAAATAGGGGTTAGAGACAATATCACCTCAACCATTTAGAAAGCTACCACATGCAAGAGCTCATATACCTCCAAAGTTGAATCTTTATTAACAATTCAAAGCAAATGCTTGATACAATTTTCTTGGAGTAACTCTGCTACAAAGTTCCATGTTGTAGAGCTCAAAAGAGCCTCTACTTATACAAAAAGGAAAGAAAATAGGGCTCAAATCCCTAAATCCAGACTAAGAGTAACACCAGAGTAATTGAATGAGCTCGACATGATGATTTGGAGTTGAATTGAGTTGCAACTGAGTTGTAACTGAGTGATGGAGTAATGAGGGGGGGGGGGTGAGGTGGTTCATCCTCCCTCGTAATGATCACCCAACCAATAGATAACCCACACTTCAACCAAAAACGAATTGGACCAAAGAGGACAAATTTCTTACTGATAGTTCAACTGCTACACTTAGATACTTGATCTGAAACTGACCGATATTGATTGGAATCATCATAAATGCTTCATGCCATGTCATTTAGCCTTTTATTCTATTCAATTTGGTTTATTTTTTAGAGTTTTTGATTATCTCCAAAAATATTCATTTTTAATATTTTAATTAATAATTTCTCCGTAAATGTCTTTTTTGAGAATTTATTAATTATGAGGCTGAATGAATATCCGAAACTTAGGGATCGCTGGCCAGTTGATCATGAATGATTTTTGGCTTAAGGTTAGATCCTTCAATCACTGAATTCAGATCCCCCAATTAAAAACTATAGAAAAATTGAAATTAAAAATGGAAATTTTTCCATTTAAACTATGGAAAAATTTAATTAAAAATTTAAAAAATTAAAAAAAATAAAAACCCAAAATCCAACGCGTCCGTTAAAAAAATTTTGAATTTTTTTTTGAGGGTCCTAGTGACTTAGGACATGACCATAGTCTATTCTAATAATGTCTAGTAGATTTATACATACTCAGTTGGGCTCTAATAACCCCCCAATGCCCGTAATTCAAAATCAGACATTCCATCTTTGGAGGAAGCGGGAGAAAACCTCGGTTGAAATTCTACATCTTAGGAGACCGAACCACTCAAAACACCCTACTAGCACATTTTATTACAAACCCCATGGGGCCATGGTCATAATTACTTAAAACAAAAACTGGCTAGCCAAAACTGGCTAGGCACAAATGGCGGATCATTTGATACACTGAAACACAACATTTATCATATTTGTCAAATGGCAGCTCCTTAGCTAATCCAACTATGGTACAAATAAGTTGGTAACACTATCCTCATTGATGGTACATTGAGAACATGTGGTGTTTTTTTCAACTCTTCTTTGAGTTCACTCGCTTCAGCATTAACTTTTTCCAAAGCCTTTTCATACGCAACCCTCACGGACTGAATGGCTTTTTCAGCATCATCAATGTTTTTTTCTACTTCTTTGGATAATAATTTAACCATTTCTTCTTTCCCTTTTATAATTTGGTCTACTTTGAAATTATTATCCACAACTATCTTCTGCAACACTACTATCTATTTTAGGCATTGTAAAATATTATCATCTTTTCTCAAGCACTCTTCCGCCCAATTGCATATATAGGGATCTTGTTCCTTGAAATGCTCCGTTTTATCATATAGGATGAACACGTACCTACTATCAAACTTATATTATGCAATGTCTAAATACATAGTAGAAGTCCCTAATTCTGATTTGGAAGAACAATCATACTCAATTGTCAACTGTTTAGGAGGAATTCTATCAAGAATGTCTTGAGGAATGGAAAAGTGAGCAGTAGTTTGTTCCATTTCATTGTTTGTCACCTCCTCCCAATTACCTCTATCTATTAATCTATCACAATAATCTAGGGACTAAAACATAGTCTCATAATAAATTTCAGACAATTAAGAATGAAAATGGCATAATGGTGCTGCAATTGGAATAGCAGCTCTGTATAATCAATAAAGAATGAGTAATACAATACAATGATCATGCAAGATGCATGAATTCCAAGACAATTCGAATTCCCAAGGAGGTCATTCGAATTGAATGAATGGGTGTAGCTTAACTAAATGTCAAGCCACGATTGACACACATAGTTAACCACTGAGCTAATCAATAAATGACTCTCACACTAATTCCTAACTGAATTGGAGTGCAACGGATGATTGAGTCTAACTGAAAGTAGCTCAGACACATGTCACTGCATGCCAATCAACAAGTGGTAGAGCATCATTAACTCCAATGAACCCCGGTGAGGTTAACTGAAGTCAAACTGGTCATCAGAAGTGGTTGGAGGCGCCCTAGTTGTCTCCAGTTCATAAATATTAATAAAAATAATCAATATAATGAATGGAGGCTCCTTCACTACTTAAATTAACTGATTGTAACAATCAGTTAGCAATTAGGTGCATTTATGACATGCACATCACCCCAGAATGGCTCCCCGATTGAAGGAGGAAGCCTAGCTAGCCTCCCTGAATGAAGGAGAACGTTTAGTTGGCATCCTTGAATGAAGGTAGGTGTGGGTGTGCTCATGCTGATGTCATAGTGTGCTCATCTGATGCCAATTAAGTCAATTAAACTTATTATAGTGGTTTAACAAGGCCAAATTAACCAAATTAAGTGTGCATGTTGGGTAAATGTCTCCAACACCCCCCCTTAAGCTATACTGAGGAGAAGTAAAATAAAGTGCATGAAATGCTAGGGCACCAACAACAAAGACCATAGGTAACCCTATACAGTAATGTAACTCGAACAATGATAAAAAATAAATCTAAGTGAGGAAAAGAGGGAAAACCTAATGGGAAACCCCCACCTCAAGCTGAACACTGAAAGTAGTTTGATCACCTTGATGAAATCACCCCCAAAAGTGAACTGAGGTAAGTGAACTTCTTTTCTGAAAATCTATTGGTGAAGATGTCTGCAATCTGCTCATTAGTAGGGCAGTATTGCAGAATCATGGTCCTGTCATGCACCGATTCCTTAATATAGTGCATGTGTATCTCTACATGCTTGGTCCTCTGCCTAGTAACTAGATCTGTGGATATCTTAATAGCACTTTGATTGTCACAAAAGAGGTCAGTGGAAAAAGTACTACCAATATCAAACTCTGAAAGAATTCCTTGCAACCAAATAGCTTGGATGCAAGAATTCACCGCTCCTCGGTACTCGGTCTCTACTGAAGACAATGCTACGGTGGCCTACTTTTTGGTAGAACAGAAAATGGGGCCACCACTAAACATGAATAAATATCTGAAAGTAGACTTTCGATCAATAGAATCACCCTCCCAATCAAAATCTATGTAACCAACCAGCTCTAGCTCGGAGTCTATAGCATAGTGAATGCCGTAGGTCCTGGTTCCCTGAATATACTGGACGATCCTCTTTTCTTCCTTCCAATGAATATCATGAGGCTTCTACATGTATCTTGACAAAACATTCATGGCATAACATATATCAGGCTGAGAATGAGTCGAGTACAACAAGCTACCAATCAATCATCGATAAATAGTGCAGTCCATGGGAGGTGTGATTTTTCCTTATTCAAGGATGATCCCTGAAAGGAAAGGGAATGGATCAGCCTTACATTCAGCCATGTTAAACTTAACTAAAAGGTCTGATATGTATTTGGACTGAGTGACCATTATCCCATCAATATTTTGCTCAATTTTGGGCCCCTGAAATTGCTTCAAGAGCCCCAAATCACTCATTTCAAATGCATTGTGGAGAGCAGTTTTGATGACGGAAATATAAGTAATTGTGCTACCTATAATCAGTAAGTCATCAACATATAAAACAATAATAATGAAATGACCATCATACTACTGTATATACACATTCAGATCTAATTTACACCTTTGGAAGTTTTGCTAGAGAAGGAAGGCATCCATCTAGGGATGATTTTAAGGAACCATACTTATTTAAAAGTGTATAAATGTTGCAAATATTACCAATTCTTAAAATGCCAACTATAAAATGATTGGCGATATTTTTCAAAAAAAAAATAAATTTGCAAGGATTTTATATCGTTTATATAATAATTTGGCGATTTTTAGGGTGAAAAATTTTTACCCCATCAAAATTGGGCAAAACAAGGCTTCAAAAAATGCAAAATGGTGAATCTTTTTTGGGACAAAAACATGGAAAAATATCCCACTGGGCTAAAATTCACCCTGCATCCATCTTAGAATACCACTCTCTTGTGCATGTTTTAACCTGTATAGTGACTTCTTTAGTTTGCAAACCAAAGATGGATCAGAAATGTAGCCCTTGGGATGCTTCATGTATATCTCCTCATGAATATCTCCATGTAGAAAGGTAGACTTAACATCCATATGATGCACTTCCGAGTGCTTAGATGCAAAAATTGCCAAAACTAGGCGGATGGAGTCCATTTTTGCAACCGGTGCAAACATTTCATGGTAGTCCACACCTTGGACCTCGGAGAAACCTTTTGCTAGCAGCATTGCCTTATATTTGCAAGTTGTTCCATCAGAAGCAACCTTATTATGAAACATCCACTTGCATTGAACCAATTTGCTCCTCGGAGGAAGAGAAACTAGCTCCCAAGTAGTGTTTTTCTGAAGAGAATTCATCTCTTCATCCATGAAAGCTTGCCATCTCGGATCATTTCAAGCATGGTAGTAAGACTTAGGATCTAAAATTATCATTAAATAACAATATTTAGATAGCAAATAATCAGGACAATAGAGCACAATACCTGCTCTTTGAAAATCAGACTAGGTTCTCCTTGGATCATCCGGATTTCCAATGTTTTCACCTACGCAAGAGAGTGTCTGTCTGGACCAAGTTGGGAGATGATTTTGTACTTCAGGTTATGATTAGGAATCTAATTTTTTCTATTCACTAATATTATAAATTAGAGGATCCAAATCAGGGTCATCACCCCCAATTCCATCATTCAAATATTCAGTAGAATAGGAAGGAAATTCAACAGTTTTCTCCTTCACTAGTTCTACCTCCTGAAGAGGCTCATCAAACATGAAACTTCTTTAAATGATGATTTGTTTTGTTCTAATATCTAGCAGCTTGAAACCTTTAGATTCATTAGGATATCCAATAAATAGACATTCTATGCTTTGCGGTTGCAAATCCCTCCTTTTATCATGTGGAATTTGGGCCCATGCAGTGGACCCAAACACTCTGAGATTTGACACATTCAGCTTGTGTCCGAAGTATGATTCGAAAGGGGTATTCCCTTTCATGGATGAGTGTGGAACTTTGTTCTATATATATGCTGCTTCATTCATGGCTTCAGCCCATAAATTTGTAGCCAACTTCTTTGATTTCAGCATACAAGTGGTCATCTCCTTGAGAGACCGATTCTTCCTCTCCGCTACACCGTTCTGCTGGGGAGTGTAGGGGACTGAATGTTGGATCTGAATACCAATTTGGGAACATATATGTTGTAACTCATTACTGATATACTCCCTACCATTATCAGATATCAAAATCTTGATCTTTTTTCCAGATGCATTCTCAATGAAAGCCTTCAATTCAGTGAACTTTTCCAAGACTTCCGACTTCTTTTTGATAAAAAAGACCCATGTGTATCGGGAAAAGTCATCAATGAAAGTGATAACATACCTTGATCCATTCATGGATGTGGTAGGCATGGGACCGCTCATATCAGAATGTATCATTCCTAAGATGCATGATGCTCGGCTTTCCTTCCCCTAATTAAACTTATGCTTAGGGTGCTTTCCAACAACAAATCCCTTGCAAATTCCAGTGGTAGCTTTGATGACTAGGAGGCCTTAAAATATAGAATTATTCTATAATTGCTGCGAGTATTTGAAGTTCAAATGGATGGAACTCTTATTCCATAGTCTACTAACCTCATTTCCATGAGTCAACAATGCAGTGGGCTTTGCATCCGCCACAAAATGGGAAACTCGTAGGATTTTGCATGATGGTTTGCAAGGCCTTTTGCTACAAGTTTTCTGGATGCAAGTTCTATGATATCTACATCATCTGGGATAAAGGAGACTCTCTTGGGAACTCCTATATGTCTCATTTGATAAACACTTAGGAGGTTTGATGCAAGAGATGGTACATACAGAACATTAGAAAAGAAACCATGCTCAAGATTTAAAGTACCTTGTCCTTCGGATATGATTATGGAGTCATCCTCCATGTGGATGGGAATGGATTTACCAGTCTCCAAAGATGAGAAAGAGTCTCTTTCATCCATCATGTGATTTGAAGCTCCAGAACCTATCAAGAGAGCTTTGGACTTCGACGTGCTTTCCATGAGAGCATGACCTCTTTCATGTTGTGGTTCCCGATCTTTATGATCTCTCCTCCGAAAAATTTCTAGAAGATTGATGTGATTTTTCTCAAGAAGAGAAGTAGATTCATCAAGTTTATTTTTCATGCAGGCATGTTCAGGATGGAAGCCCTTCCCGTAGTATGAACACTTGAATTTTTCCTTTCCATGATGCCCTTTTTTTTTGTTCTTCTTCAAGCCGGAAGGATCTTCATGCTGTTGGTTTTGAACTTTAGGATTAGGAGCTTTGAATTTGTTTTTTGGGTTCTTCTATTGCTTTCCTTTACCCTTCAGATATTTGGGCCCCAAAGCATAGAGGGCTTGATCATGAGAGGATATGATGATCCCCATATGGACAAGCTTATCATGTTCACTTGTTAGGGACTCATTGAAGGCATTGAGTGAAGGAATCTTCCATCCAGGGGTTGTGAGCTTCCCCGCACAGAATGTAGAAACAAACACCGAATAATCATCTCCAAGTTTGGAGAGAATGGTGGGGATAAGCTAATCATCATCTTTGTCCACCTTACACTTCTTCAACAGTAAGACAATGTGCTTGAACTTTGTGAAAAAATCATTTAAGGTCTCGAAATTGGAAGGATGGAGAGACATCAACTTGTTTTCATGCTGGTAAACTCTCAAATCATCCTGGTTTCCATACAGGGTGTCCAATTTGTCCCAAATTTCTTTTGGAGTCTTCAATCCTGAGAGATGGAAAAGAAGATCTCGAGAAATAGAGAGGCACAAGAATCTGAATGCTTCATCTTTCTTGTTCAAGAATATAGCTTTGTCTATCACATGAGTACACTCTTCTTCAGTGTCCATAGTGACCCGGTAGAGTGCTCTGGCATGTAGATGGATCTCCATATCTCCTTTTTATGAGTGGAAATTAAACGGAGTCAAGAGTTCGACGAAAGAAGCCATCTCAAACTACTGTAGTGAATGCTTTTCACCTGTTAAAACCTGCAAATCAGAACAAAAGGGGCACCATAAGGTTAGACAGCCTACACATTTTAGGCTTTCATCACACCCAGCATAATTGATCAAGAAATCTTGATCAACAATTTCTTTACTTGGGGTATTAAGTGGTAGCTTTTGGTGCAGTGCTGGAATTTTGAGCTTTTGCTCAATTTTTCATCCAAGATTTGTCAAAAACCATGTTTTTGAGAGATATGATCTTCGTCCCGTCATGATCTCTGATACCATATTAATCTGTCACAGTAATCTAGGGACTAAAACACAGTCTCATAAGAGATTTCAGACAATTAAGCATGAAAATGGCATAATGGTGCTGCAATTGGAGTAGCAGCTCTGTATAATCAATAAAGAATGAGTAATACAATACAATTATCATGCAAGATGCATGAATTCCAAGACAATTCGAATTCCCAAGGAGGTCATTTGAATTGAATGAATGGGTGTAGCTTAACTAAATGTCAAGCCACAATCAACACACATAGTTAACCATTGAGCTAATCAATAACTGACTCTCACACTAATTACTAACTGAATCAGAGTGCAATGGAAAACTAATTCTAACTGAAAGTATCTCAGACACATGTCACTGCATGCCAATCAATAAGTGGTAGTGCATCATTAAATCCAATGAATCCCAATGAGGTTAACTGAAGTCAAACTGGTCATCAGAAGATGTTGGAGGCACCCTAGTCGTATCCAGTTCATAAATAATAATAAAAATAATCAATATAATGAATGGAGGCACCTTCAGCACTTAAATTAACTGATTGCAACAATCAGTTAGCAATTAGGTGCATTTATGACAATCAGATCACCCCAGAATGGATCCCTGATTGAAGGAGGAAGCCCAGTTAACCTCCTCGAATGAAGGAGAAGGCTTAGTTGGCCTCCTTGACTGAAGGTAGGCATGGATGTGCTCATGTTGATGTCATAGTGTGCTCATCTAATGTCGATTAAGTCAATTAAACTTGGGATAGTGGTTTAACAAGGCCAAATTGATCAAATTAAGTGTGCATGTTGGGTAAATGTCTCCAACACTATCTACATGCCCCTTAAACTCTTTCAAAGTTATGGCAGCATGAATTTCATCATTTGTGACCAAAACAAGATACTGAACTCGTAATCCTCCATGATGCTCAAGACTTTGTACTAGCAATTCCTCATTCTATTCAGTAGGGTGTAATGGTAATTCCCCATGGTGCTCAAGATATTGTACTAATTCCTCGTTCTGCTGAGGAGACTTTACTGTAAATTCCTCATTATGTTCCCTTCTTTTACATTTCCTAACGTATGTTTTATGAATAGGTGGTTTTGGCATGTTTCTTCCTTTCACACACTTGGGGGGGGAACGTGGCAGAAATATTCAAGCCACTAGGTGTGTCCTTGGGGGCAAGTCTCGAGTCAAGGTTGTCACCTTGTTCTTGACTCCTCCGTTTAGGCTCAACTTCTAACGAAGCCAAGGGGGGTAGACCCTATTAAGTTACTAAGGAAAATTACTTTAGTATGATGATGTTAAACTGAGATAGTTTCTTAGGAGTTTTGAAATTAACCATAGATGACAAGATGAAAAATAAGCACAATAAAGCATAATGCTAAGACACACACACACACACACACACACACACTATATATATATATATATATATATATATATATATCAAGAGATTAAACACAGAACTAGTGCCTTAAAAATGGAGTCATAAAATAATCAAAGTACTTTTATGTGCTTGGAGTGAATGTTTTGCAATTGCGTCTTGGTATATTTTAAGTTAATGTGAAATATGAGTGGATTAAAATTAGGTGAGGGGGGACTCCAGATATACCCGAGGGGTACTTGGAGTATGACAAAAATAAACCTTCACGACTACCTGCAAGGAATGTGTGGGTTGAATGGTGTCTTTGATACTGTGTTCATAATATAGTTGGTGTAACAAATATCGGCACCCCGAGGTCACTATCCAGGAGTTCCCACTTCCTTTAGGTATTTTGCCACCGTTTACGGTTTGATTGAGGCGTTGGATTTTTGTTTGATGGTGGTTAATTGGGGAAGGTGAAGACTAATTAATCTAGTCACTTATGTTGCTTTTGATGCATCTTGATTGATCTGATGAACCGTAGCCAATTACAGAGCATACACACCGGAGTCTTGTCAATTTTAGTAAATTATAAATGATGTGTTTTTTAGAAAGAAAAACCTTCCAGGAACCTCTTTTGGTCCAAGTGGACCTCAACAGGGGAATCAAGGAAGGGGTTAATTTTAAAATATTTTTTGCAAAGATTAATAATAAGCAGCAAAAATGAAGAAAACCATAAGTTTTGCTAATTAATCCTACCACACATCTCTTTCCCCTTTCGGGTCAATCAGGAAGTCGTGGGGTAAGTATTAAAGTTACTTTGATACTGTAATATGGAATATATGATAAAGTAATAAAATCATATTATTCTGCATCAATGAAACTAATCTAGAGAAAAATTAAATAAGAAAATGAAAAAAACGACAAAAAAGGCGCAAATCCACCCAGGGGGATGGGGAATGGGCTCGAAAGAGCTTATTCGGAGAACTTTTTTATTATATGTTGTTACAATATCAGTAAAATTATCTGAATCCTCTTGTTTCTTATATAGGATGAAACCAAGATCTTACAAATTGCCCAAAATTAAAATTACAATCAAAAGGGAGACCCCTGGGGGGATTCGGATGAACCAAAAGCCACTTTCGAACAACAGCTTCTCCTTTTTCTGTTATTCCTACTAAAATACAGAGATATTATTAGAATTAAATATTCCCAAAATCACTTTAAAAGTACCTTTGGGTCAGCCTACTTTAAACACAAAAAAAACTAAGTTAAAACTAGTTAAAACGGTAAAAAGGAACCAAGGAAAGCAAGCTTTCCTTGGGATCTTGGATTTCTATTTGGGAATTCAATGAGATATGCACTGATTACTGGATTTTATCTTTTAAAAATAGAAACATAAATCTAATGCATGCAAACTATGGATTCTCTTTAAATTGACATGCAAAACGGACGATTTCCCTAAACTAGATCTAGAATGCTTTATGAAACTTTTTAGGAATGAGATCTAGATTATGAGCCTTGAAATAATAGATCGATGTAATTTTTACTTTGATATAATAGATCTAAATAATGGCAAATCTTGTAAACAAAGTAACCAGGTAAAAAATTTGATTTTTGAAGGAGGAAGAGAGAGAAAGAGTGTTAGAAGCCTGAGAATGTTGGGCTTTGGAGTTTGCTTTGGTGGAACACCGAGGGACTACGTCCTCAAAAATATATTGAACATGAGGAATATGCAAGCTATCTCAACCCCTTCTACAAGTGAGATCACCTGCAACTTAGAAATCCTTGCACAAACAGATTGTTAAAACATATGTGTTGCTGGAAAAAGACAATTAGAAAGGATGCAATTAAACTTAAAATACATGCAACTCCAAGAGATCTGAAACAAGCGGATAGTAAGAGAATAAATCAAAATATAATGATCTCTTACCCTAAATTCAAGGCCAACAATTAACCAGCAAAAAGCAAAGATCAATAATACAGATTATACCTCATAAGCACTTGACAATCACCATCCACACATGAAAAGCATTACACTATAGATATTGCCTCCAGAGATTCTTTATTCCAAAAAATAGTACACAATACAATAGCAACATCTCTTCAATCTAGCTGTAACTAGATTGGAAGAGGAAAATTGAGCTTTATTTGTAGCAAAAACAGGAAATCTAGCCCAGGGGGCACAATTCCCAAGGAGAGAGAGACTACAGCTACATGTGGAGTGAATATGAGCTTGATCTGAGTCTAACTGAGCCTGATCTGAGTCTCACTGAGTGAAACTATCAATCGGAGAGCTGATTGGACTCACACCTCAACCTTCTAACAAAAGCATCCACCAAAACTCATCCAGATGGGCCCACACGTGTGGAGGAGAGAGAGAGGGCGCAATTCCCAAGATTGCATGTGGTAGTGCACTCCTTGTTCAGCCCAGATCACCTCCTTCTGTCAAGGGATGGTCATATCCAATCAATCCTAAGCCGATGAGACTGATTTCAGTCAAATCAGAGCAAATCCCAATGATTTAGGATTTGAATTTTCTCCATTATTTAATTAATTTATTAAATAAAATAATCAATATTTGATTTTTAGGGATCTTTGACCTGAGTGATGGACAAATCACTCAAAACTTAGAAAAAGTGGGTTTATGGGTTTACATGGCGCTCTGAGCTTGAAAATGAGCACCCCATGACTGAAACTGATTTCTGAGCCCACTTTTATTACAGAACTAGTTTTTCCAATTAGACTATTAAAAAATAGCCTAAGTTTTGTGGAAAAATTAAAATTAAAAAAATAAAAAAAAATAAAAAAATTAGAACCTAGGGGAACTTAGACATGTTCATATGGGTCAACCATAATTCCTAGAATGTTTATACATTGACACATGGACTCTAATAATCTCAATAGGCCTAAATGCCAAGCCAACCACCCCAACTTTGGAGGTATTGAGTGAAAAACTCAGAAATTATCAATCGTTTATTCAACAACCAATAATAACCAAGGAAAAAAACACCTTGGGATGATCGGATTGACAAATAAAGTCTAAGAGACCGAGTCTTTTACTGACACTATCATGCTAGAACATTTTATTACAACTCCCCTATGGGGTATGAACATGTGATATAGTACAACAAGTACTTCCTAGAAACACTTCTGAAGGTCTTCTGAAGTTCGAACAAATCATTTTTGTCCTGTTCACCAGGCTCACTTGATAAAAAACCACTAAGTACAACTTAGGTGGTAACATCTGGCTCCAAGTGTGGGACGTGTGCTCGATCTGGTCATAGGGCAAGGAGAGGATACGAGAACACTAGAATCTTTGGTTTATACACCCTGTAAAAAGATCTCAACTTAACAAAAAAACCTCAGTAGCACAAGCTTTATATAAAATCCAAATGAGCCATTAAGCTGATTTATTTAAACAAAACAAATGTAACTAACTAATGAAACAAACGTTTTATTATAACTAAGTACAAAACATAAATGTAGAAAGTAAATTCTCTCTTTAAGGATCTTATTTTCCTACTCTAAGAATGATATGAAAAGGTTAGGTGTAATAAAAAATCCAATGTAACCACCTAATAATTTTATTAACATAAAAAAAAATTGCCTTGTCTTTGGTTACCAGCCAAAGTAAGGATACTTTATTTAGAAAATTCAAACCTGCGTGATGATTCGGAAAGGGCAGGATGGATGGGAAATCATAGGCATGAATAATGTTGTCAAACTTTCTCCCAAACTGGTAAGTGAGTGCGCAAGCTGCTTCTATCCATGACTGGATAGGGTTGATGTACAAATCGGAATGATGAGGCAGATTGACTACACCATCATACTAATAATCAAGGCTTACCGGATGATAACTCACTGTATAAGCCCCAAGAGGCTCCAAATCATAAGGAAACTCTATATGTGAAGATGATAGTTGAGACTGATATTCTACTAACTGCATCACATCTGTCTTTCCAAGACACTACTTCTCAATGTCTTCAGATTGATACCTTTGTGTGGATCTACATGATATGAATCTGAATGATCATATAAGATTTTTGAATGCTTCTTTTCCATATCAAAATTTCCCAAGGCCATAAGGTACATGCTCTCTCCTTTAGATACGCCATAGACAAGAGAATCAACAAAACCATCAAAAGTTTTGGTTCATTATCAACATCTTTGTCGGACATAAGGGAGTCTTCATCACTTGTATTGTTAGGGTACACAGGGTACTCCCAAAGGACCGAACACCAAGAATAGCCGCTTCACACAAACAGATCACAGATCAATACACCAATGTTTGTCACGTGGTTAAAACCCTCGAGAGGGAAACAGTCCACGGCCCCAGCCAAATAGCTACTTGGAGCAATTTATTATGCAAAAGAAAGAAAGTTACATGAGCTTCTCATAATCGATCAACTAGCCAAGGACCCTCTATGCTCTTTAAATAGAGATCATAGACCAATCGGGTGTTAAGCCATGGATCAATGGTAGGTATGATCTAAGAGAAGTTGAACCGTCGGATCACTCTATGTCTAGAACATATCGTGACCGTCGAATTAGAATATTTACAAATGCATACTAATGCATACTAAAGAAACACACTTTTACCTAACGGTTATATTACACAAGTTGATCTTAACTAACTCCTAAGTGTCTAAATATCCTAACATCCCCCCTTAAGAACAACTTGGGATAGGATTGAAGGATTTACAAAAGTGACACAATTAGGAGAAGGAAGGAGGCATTAGAGCCTATCCCCCCTTAATGACACATTCCTGAACTCCTAACATAGATTGAAGTTTAGTAAACTTCGCTTCTGTAAGAGACTTGGTGAAGATGTCTGCAACTTGATCATCTGTAGGGAAATAGAGCACTTCAATAACATGATCATGAACAAGATTTCCGATGAAGTGCATGTGTAGCTCAATGTGTTTGTTGCGCTGATGGAGAACTGGATCTTTGGCAAGCTTGATGGCACTTTGATTGTCGCACCAAAGTGGAGTAGGCTGCTACTGCTCGAATCCAAACTCTGAAAGGATCTGTCGAAGCCATAAAGCTTCCTGACTGGCATTAAATGCAGCTCGATATTTTGCTTCTACTGAAGAAAGAGAAAGAGCTTGTTGTTTCTTACAAGCCCAAGTGACAGGTCCAGATCCCAGACTGAAAACATAACCTGCAGTAGACTTTCGATCATCAGGATCGCCGGCCCAATCTGAATTAGTGAAACCAACCAACAAAGGTTTCCCCCCTGTACTGTAATGCCAATCCCGAACTGAATTGTACCTCGAATATATCGAAGTATTCTTTTTGCTGCTTTCCAGTGACTTTCATGAGGAGTTTGCATATAACAGGAAACACGACCAACGGCAAAGGAAAGGTTAGGATGGGAATGAGTCAAGTATAAAAGACTACCAACAAGTTGATGATACAAGGTGGCATATACTTCAGGGGAAGTGCAAGTGGTAGAAAGTTTGACTCCAGACTGGAAGGGAGAAGGGGCTGGTTTACAATCTTCCACGTGGAAGCGACGAAGAAGGTCACAAGCATACTTAGAC
>LPNX010661072.1:25147-62452 GCA_001517045.1 Pseudotsuga menziesii
TGTAAAATAATGGCTGAAAGAACAGAAACTAACTATCTGGATGCAAGGAGCTCGAAAAAATATGTGGTTTTAAAAAAATGGCACTTAAAACGGATTCCGGATGATGAAGTTATGCTTGATCAAAGGAAATGTTGAAGATGTCCCCAGTAGTGACGTGGCAGATATTATCTTGACCAGTTAAAAAAAAGAACCCCCCTCTTCCAAAGATCTACCTTTGACAATCACTTTACAATAAAGTTGCTTTGAAGTGAATCACTTTTGTAGAATAAGTGAGGTTCACTTTTACAATAATGTACTTTTAAATAGTGGGGCAATAAATTAAAAGACTTAAGTGACTCACTTTTATTTTATTTTATTAATGTGAGATGCACTTTTACAATAAAGTAACTTGAAAATAGAAATTGCATGCACTAAAAAGTAACTTGATGAGACTTGAACTCAAGACTTATCAAGATGAAAAGCAACTTTGGACCAAGTGAGCTAAGTTTAAAAGGTACGTAAAAGTATGGAAAGAGGAAGGGGGCTTTTTTTACTCTTCTCTCTTGTTTTCCGTGCTTGCTTTCTTTTCCTGCAAATCACAAAAAAAAAAACGAAAAACAAAAACAAAAAAACTTTTTCCACGCAATGGGGTTAGATCTTGGTTAGCTTACCCGGAAAGTCTACTTTTTCAAGTTTTCTCGTTGTTTCTGATTTGCCATGATCGCACAAGGTGCATGGCAAAGAGCATACGTAGCTGAGAAGACAAGAAAAAAACGTTCCCTCACTGTTTCTGATTCGCCGCGATCGCGCAAGGTGCACGACAAAGAGCATACGCACTCAGGGAAGACAATAGTCTGAGACTAAAATAAAAAGATCTAAAAATAAAACTGATAAAATATGAGAGATTAAGAAAAAACAAATCCGTCACTGTAACATTATACCTTCAGATTTGCTGAAATAGGTGTTTCTGGAGCAAACGGAAATGGTTTTCGATGAAACGAAAACTGTTTCCAAATGGAAACGGCACTCCAGACGCAATAAAACAGCTCCCATATGCCACAAATGCACATAAAATCCAAAACCAGAAACCCTTTCAAAGTTTCGGCAACACCGGTTCCAGATCTTGATCAAAACCGAAAGCGACTCTTCATAAAAGCTCTGATACCATGTTAGGGTACACAGGGTACTCCTAAAGGACTGAACACCAAGAATAGCCGCTTCACACAAATATATCACAGATCAATACACCAATGTTTGTCACGTGGTTAAAACCCTCGAGAGGGAAACAGTCCACGGCCCCGGCCAAATAGCTACTCGGAGCAATTTATTATGTAAAAGAAAGAAAGTTACATGAGCTTCTCATAATCGATCAACTAGCCAAGGACCCTCTATGCTCTTTAAATAGAGATCATAGACCAATCGGGTGTTAAGCCACGGATCCATGGTAGGTATGATCTAAGAGAAGTTGAACCATTGGATCACTCTATGTCTAGAACATATCGTGACCGTCGGATTAGAATATTTACAAATGCATACTAATGCATACTAAAGAAACACACTTTTACCTAACGGATATATTACACAAGTTGATCTTAACTAACTCCTAAGTGTCTAAATATCCTAACATGTATCATGCTCCAAGTTATACTTGTCCTCATTTTCATACTCATCTTCTTCAGAAAAAAGGTCACAAGGCAGTAAACCTTCCAGACTGTCATCATTATATGGAGAACATGTAGGACTCCCATCATGCACATTACGGTTTTCATCATAAGTTTCATTATAAGATTCTGCAATGGTTTCATCCTTAGGTTTGTACTATTTAGCTGGTGACAAAGGGTAGGCCTAGCCTACCATGTATACATGATCAAGCTCACTTGAAGTTGTTTCCTGACTACTGACCTCGGTAATTCCATGTTCCATGACTTGATTTGCAACATAACAAGTGCTTTCTTGGTGGAATTGTTCACAAGGTCTACACCATTGAAGTACTTCTTCTACCATGTTAGCCGAGTCTAACTGGTTTGGACTCTTAGGATCTTGCTGAGGGGATTTCATCAGATACATCTGATTTTGCTTGGGCTGAAAGTTCCTAGGTCCATTATTCCTTTCCATTGTGATCAATCTATTATGCATGTCATTCAATTGTGCAGTATGATTGGCCATCTATTGGTTTTGACTAGTAACCAAGTTTTTTATCATGTCCGCTACCTTTTCCATGGGATCTTTAGAAGTTCCATTTTCTTCTGATTCAAATGCTTTATCATTGGTCTCTTTGTTGTCGGAAGTGTTTCCCCTAGTGTAACTTGGAATGTTGGACTTGCCTGAAGATTGCATGTTCTTTTCTATTTTCTCGCCCAATTCCTCGGTAGTTTTCAGGTTGGTCAGTTCTTTATCTCTCAATTGGTACCTTAAGTCACCGGTGAAGGCTTCAATGTAGGATATGAGGATAGAGGAATTTTTTGGCTTGATGTCTCTAGGAAGGTCCGCAACCACATGCCTGAATTTAGTGTTAAATTCATCCATGGTTTCATTCTCCATCTTCTTTATGCTATAAAGGGCAGCAAGGAGATGTCTTGGTTCCTTCTTTTCTCCCCATTTATTCCTAAAACCATCTTGTAATTCACTGAGAGTTTTATATGAATCGTCATCTAGTTTGAGGTACCATTCTTTAGCATCATTTTCTAAGGATAAAGCAAAGAGCTTCATTTTGTCATCGTCATGGTCATGGGTAGCATCATTGCAATAATTGACCAGGTGATTTTCAAAATTTCGAAGGTGAGACTTGGAAGTGATGGTATTATTGCCTTGAAATATGGGGAGCTTCTTGATAGCATATTTTTGAATGGCATGGGGAGCACCTACTATCTGAGCAAAGTCAAGGGGTTTGAAGAATTTTGTCATTTCTTGAGATTGGTGAACATGACTCTCTACAAATATGTGATGGATATCTGAGAGGGATTGGTCTCCTAAATCTTCAAGGTTTCTATGAGAAGTCTACCTATTCAATATTTCTCTAATAAATATTTTTGGATCAGGGAAAGGATTGAATAATTACTGGCGCTTTCTTCGGGTAGAAATTCTTGGAGGGATGTTAGACAGTGGAGTCGCCAGATGGATCGAGTTTTAATTTTTATGTTTTTTAAAGACAAGATCAATCAATTTTTTAAATCTTTTTAGTTGTTTTAGAAACAATTTAAGCTAAGTTGTACTCGGGAATAAAAATATTTATCCCCGACAACGGTGCCAAAAAGTGTTGCCGCCTTTCACACACCTGGGGGGGAACATGGTAGAAATATTCAAGACACTAGGTGTGTCCTTAGGGGCAAGTCTCGAGTCAAGGATGTCACCTTGTTCTTGACTCCTCTTTTTAGGCTCAACTCCTAACGAAGCCAAGGGGGGTAGACCCTATTAAGTTACTGAGGAAAATTACTTTAGTATGATGATGTTAAACTAAGATAGTTGCTTAGACGTTTTGAAATTTACCATAAATAACCATGGATGGCAAGATGAAAAATAAGCACAATAAAGAACAATGCTGAGACACAATATATATATATATATATATATATATATATATATAGTCAAAATACTTGCATGTGCTTGGAGTGAATGTTTTGCAATTGCCTCTTGGTATGTTTTAAGTTAATGTGAAATATGAGTGGATTAAAATTAGGTGAGGGGGGACTCCAGATATACCCGAGGGGTACTTGGAGTATGTCCAAAAACAAACCTTCATGGCTACCTGCAAGGAATGTGTGGGATGAATGGAGTCTCTGAGACTATGTTCATAATACACTCGAAGGTGTAACAGAGATCACTGCCTCGAGGTCACTATCCAGGAGTTCCCACTTCCTTTGGGTATTTTTCCACCATTTACGGTTTGATCGAGGCATTGGATTTTCACCCGATGGTGGTTAATTGGGGAAGGTGAAGACTAATTAATATAGTCACTCACGTTGATTTTGATGCAACTTGACTGATCGGACGAACCGTAGCCAAGTGCAGAGCATACGCACCGGAGTCTTGTCAATTTTAGTAATTTATAAAGGATGTGTTTTTAGAAAGAAAAAACTTCCAAGAACCTCTTTCGGTCCAAGTGGACCTCAATCGGGGAATCAAGGAAGGGGTTGATTTTAAAATATTGTTTGTATATATTAATAATAAGCATAAAAAAGGAAGCAAACTACACGTTTTGCTAATTAGTCCTACCACGCATCTCTTTCCCCTTTCGGGTCAATCGGGAAGTCGTGGGGTAAGTATTAAAGTTACTTTGATACTGTAATGTGGAATATATGATAATTTAATTAAATCATATTATTCTGCATCAATGAAACTAATCTAGAGCGAAAATAAATAAGAAAATGCAAAAAACGACAAAAAATGCGTGAATCCCTCGAGGGGGGATGGGGAATGGGCTCGAAAGAGCCTATACAAAGAAAATTTTAATTATCTGCTGTTACAATATCAGTAAAATTATCTAAATCCTCTTGGTTCTTATACATGATGAAACCAAGATCTTGCAAATTTCCCAAAATTAAAATTACAATTAAAAGGGAGGCCCCTGGGGGAATTCGGATGACCCAAAAGCCACTTTCGAACAATAGCTTCTCCTTTTTCTGTTATTCATACTAATATAAAGTGATATTATTAGAATGAAATATGCCCAAAATCACTTTGAAAGTATCTTTGGGTCAGCCTACTTTAAACACAAAAAAAACTAAGTTAAAACTAGTTAAAACGGTAAAAAGGAACCAAGGAAAGCAAGCTTTCCTTGAGATCTTGGATTTCTATTTCGGAAGCCAATGAGATATGAAATGATTGCTGGATTTTATATTTTAGAAACAAAAACATAAATCTAATGCGTGCAAACTATGGATTCTCCTTAAATTGACATGCAAAACGGACGATTTCCCTAAACTAGAGCTAGAATGCTTTATGAAACTTTTTAGGAATGAGATCTAGATTATGAACCTTGAAATAATAGATCTATGTAATTTTTACTTTAATATAATAGATCTAAATAATGACAAATCTTGTAAACAAAGTAACTAGGTAAAAAATTTGATTTTTGAAGGAGGAAGAGAGAGAAAGAGTGTTGGAAGCCTGGGAATGTTGGGCTTTGGAGTTTTCTTTGGTGGAACACCGAGGGACTATGTCCTCAAAAAGATCCTGAATATGAGGAATATGCAAGCTAGATCAACCCCTTCTACAAGTGAGATCGCCTGCAACTTAGAAATCCTTGCACAAACGGATGGTTAAAACAAAGGTGTTGCTGGAAAAAGACAATTAGAAAGCATGCAATTAAACTTAAAATACATGCAACTCCAAGAGATCTGAAACAAGCGAAAAGTAAGAGCATAAATAAAACTAGAATGATATCTTACCCTAACAGGAGGGAGCACTCTCCTTCAAGGCCGACAATTAACCAGCAAAAGGCAAAGATCAATAATACAGATTATACCTCATAAGCACTTGAGAATCACCATCCACATATGAAAATCATTACACGATAGATATTGCCTCCAAAGCTTCTTTATTCCAAAAAATAGTACACAATACATTAGCAACAACTCTTTAATCCATCTCTAACTAGCTTTGAAGAGGAAAACTGAGCTTTATTTATAGCAAAAACAGGAAATCTAGCCTAGGGGGGGCACAATTCTCAAGGAGAGAGAGACTGTAGCTACATGTGGAGTGAATTTGAGCTTGATATAAGTCTAACTAAGCCTGATCTGAGTCTTACTGAGTGCAACTGTCAATCGAAGAGCTGATTGGACTGACACCTCAACCCGCTAACTGAAGCATCCACCAAAATGCATCCAGATGGGCCCACATGTGTGGAGGAAAGAGAGAGGGAACAATTCCTAAGATTGCATGCAGTAATGCACTCTCTATTCAGCCCAAATCACCTCCTTCTATCAAGGGATGGTCAGATCTAGTCAATCCTAAGCCGATGAGACTGATTCTCAGTCAAATCGGAGCAAATCCAAATGATTTAGGATTTGAATTTTCTCCATTATTTAATTAATTTATTGATTAAAATAATTAATATTTGATTTTTAGGGATTTATGACTTGAGTGATGGACAAATCAATCAAAACTTAGAAAAAGTGGGTCTGTGGGTTTACATGGCGCTCTGAGATTGAAAATGACCACCCCCATGACTGAAACTGATTTCCGAGCCCACTTTTATTACAAAACCATTTTTCCAATTAGACTATTAAAAAATGGCCTAAGTTTTGTGGAAAATTAAAATTAAAAAAACTTAAAAAATTAAAAAAAATTAGAACCTAGGGGGACTTAGACATGTTCATATGACTCGACCATAATGCCTAGCATGTTTATACATTGACACATAGACTCTAATAACCTCAATAGGCCTAAATGCCAAGCCGACCACCCCAACTTTGGAGGTATTGAGTGAAAAAATCAGAAATTATTAGTCATTTATTCAACAACCAATAATAACCAAGGGAAAAAACACCCTGGGCTAATCAGATTGACAAATAAAGTCTAACAGATCGAGTATTTTACAGACACTATCATGCTAGAACATTTTATTACAACTCCCCTATGGGGTGTGAACATGTGATATAGTACAACAAGCACTTCCGAAGGTCTTTTGAAGTTTGAACAAATCATCTTTGTCCGATTCACGAGGCTCACTTGATAAAAAATCACTAAGTACAACTTAGGTGGTAACATAGCGAAGATATTTTTCCATGCTGGTTGATGTCACCAATCTCTATTTCAGTAGCATGGGGTCGACATAAATCAATAATTTTTCGAAGTGTGCCCAAGAAACTAAATTTAACCTTGCTTAATTGGCTCTCTTGCAGGGTAGAGTGGAGTTTCTCAGCTAATAGATAAGGAAGATCTACATGTATATCTTCCACCCAATGTATCACTACCCACATATATTCACCCGAAATGTCATCCCTGTGATGATTCAGAATTGTCCTAAGGACAATCTGAATCAAAGTTTTGTATATTCTGGGAGGGACATCTTGCATTTTTAAACCATTCCTCGAAACATTTACTTCTCTCCCACAAATTTTACTATCCATCTGGTTCTTATCCTGTCCGGGGGTTTTCCTTGAGCTTAAAATCACTCCCCCTCTGCGTGGAATATTTGTAGCTCAGGAAACCAAATTAGGGTCGAGGTATACCTGCTTCCCAAAAATTATGAGTTTCATATTCCTAGCATCATATTTCTAAATTGCCTCATCTATCTCCTCTTCAACATAACTAAACATTCCCCACAAAAATTCAAAAACTTATGCTTTCCTCAGGATAGTTTCCATACCTGGTGGCCACATCTTTGCATCTCTCCATGCATCAGAATTATCCTGGAATTTTTTTATTGTTACCCTATCATCTATGGATGGTTGTGTTTCAACTGGGGTTGTAGAGGAGGATTCCCACATCTCCTCTATGCTCGTCATGTTGGACGCCCTTGTTTGAATTTCGGCCATGGTTATCTAGGTTCGAAGCAGAGGTGAGGTTATGCACATGTACTATATTTCAAGCTCACAAATTCTCCTCGAAGACTGATTTTCAGGCTCAAAAATTCTGCCGGCAAAGAGGTTTTCAGCAACAAATCAACGCTCTGCTTGGGTATGCACTTTGGAAATAAAAATATATAAAAAATGAATTTGGAAATAAAAACATATAAAGATCATCATGACATAAAAGATATAAACATGTGCCTCTACTCTTCAACAATTAAATATCATTCATCTTCTTCTTCATCCAACTCAACATTTGTATCAGGATCTAGTTCAGAATACATATTGATGAAAGGCTCATTCACATCAACATCATCAACAATGGCATCTTCGCTAATATAGTCATCGGCATCGTCAATGAGATCATCGTCTACTACATTTGGATGATCAACCTCTTCAAATTATTCATTGAACACATCGACTGAAACCACCTACTCCTGATCTGAATCATCATCATCATCTTCTTCTTCGTGATTACCTTCATCATCTACATGATTATACTTTACCGGTCTTCCTATTGGATCGTATCTAACAACGTATGACCAACCAACTTTACCTGGTACCTCTGAGTAAAATACTTGCTCACATTGAATTGAAAGAACATAAGGCTCTGTACCCAGTTCAAATTCCCTTGTATTAACCATGGTAAATCCATTAGCATGCTCAATAACAATTCTTTTAGGATCACGTTCATGCATCTGTAGCCTGTACCACTTCACCTCAAACAAAACTATTTTAAAGGAATTAAAATCACACTCAATTATGTCCTCCAAATGCCCATAGTACCTATTCTCAGTTTCTTCTGGATGTCTGTCACTTCTAGAGGAAACATAGGTGACCTTAAACATTATAGTTATCCCATAATCTAAGGTTTTCATCTTATCATCCAACATTTTGATACGAAATTTACGACCATTACACCACATAGCCTTGTGATGTTTCAACTGCAACATTGAAAACAAGTAAAAAATACATTGTGAATTAATAAAATTCATATAGGACTTAGAAAACATATTTGAAAACTTAAACAAACCAAATACATTGAAAAAATGGGAAGTAACTAGAAGAATGTGGGTAAACAATTTACTTGCCTTTTTATCTTTTAAACCATAGGCTAAATCAACTTCCCTTTGCAACGTAAGATTAGAAAATTGATGTCGATGACGATGAGTTGTTTTAATCATCTCACTGACCCCTTCCCATGATAACCTACCGAAGCATTCTTCACAATCTTCTATCCAATGCTCCATTCAATCAAGGTTTTTTGCAATGTATAAATGTAAAGAATCCCACACTTGAGCAACTATATGAAAAAATAACAATTCACTATCATTAATTAGATATCATTACATGCATAGTTTAATACAGTTGAATATGCAGGATTAATAAAAATATAACAAATCAGTATGATAAAATAAAATTGGAAAAATACATGTGTAATATATTAATTCCACAAAATCTAATAATTACCTTTCACGGTCCTCATTGTACCTTTCCCCAATAGAACCTCCCCTTCAAATTTGTTGATGGAGTTGAGATTCCAAATGCGAGGCACATTCATATTTTCTGCTAATTTAGGTAGATATTCACTAATATACACCATGCATTGATATACCATATATCCCTCAACCATAGAACCCTCATGTATTTTCCTAGAACATAAATAATTTATTTTATGTTGTTGTCAAAGTCGTCTGGGAGAGATAAAGGTAGAACATACTGTATCAAAAAACACATAATTATTATTTATTTCCAAATAAGAGATTAAAATTAATAAAATAGTGCATACCGATAAGGAAATATATTAAAAACTCACAATTACCTTAATGAATGTATGCCAGTCATGTGTTTTAACCCCACCAAAATCACCTTTTTTCGTTAAGATATTCTTTATGTTAGACGTAAACCCTGTCGAAAACCTGATTTTTCTAATGACCTCTTTTACAATATTGCTCTGTTGCTCCATCAAGCACCAAGGAAGACTAATATTCTATTGACGACCATCACCATTAGAATTAATGATCACACTTTGCAATGGGTGATTATATTCTTGTATGTCACTACAAATCTTTCCAATTCTTTATTTTTCAGTCCTTCCATCTAATATTCGCCATAACAATTCTGTTATGTTCTTCCCAATATGCATTGTATCAAACAAATGAACTATTTGTAGGTGCTCATAGTATGGCAACCTACTGAATTGCATCAGTTAAATTTTCATTCCTCGTGGAAGCTCATTCATGCCTTAACGACATTCATGAAACATCAACAAAATCAAATTAACACTAATTAATCAATATAGGTACATACCGTGCTGAACATAATTCACTAAAAAAAAACAAATATTTATATAATATATGATACAAGTTGAATGTGATTGTCATTGATGTCAAAGGAGTTCAGTGAATGACAAAAGCATAACCACAGACATGATGGCAGGGTAAACTCAGTGAAAGAGAAAGGAATGACAAAGGAAGTAATGACATGTCAAGTATGATGGTGTGGCATGTATGGTGAGGCTGGAAAGACACATAATGGTGTTCTGGTGCTATTAGGAAGTCAGTGTTGTAATCTGACATCATTCTGGAAAAATATGGCCACTTTGTGAAACTTTGGAAATTGACTTAAGTATGAAAAAGTAGTCAAAACTACTCTAAGAGAATGCTCGCCATAATTCATGATTTGAATAGAATTCCTACAACACCATATCAGGCTATAGCTTGTTGAACTGGCTATCTAGATATGGTCTTAGTTTGCCTTAATCATTTCAAAGGAGAAAGTTATAAGTCTACCAAAATAGGGTTTCAGGATAAACCTTGGAGAAATTCTTGGACATGGCTAAGTGTTGGAAAATTGTTCCAGGTGGCCTTTGATCCATGACATTTGACAAAATTATTTTCACAAGGACAGCCCTTGGCAGGAATTTATAAATGGCCTCTAAAAAATCTTGTTCTCAACACTTAGGCAATTTTCTTGTGTTTTTCAATATGCAAAATTGTATTTTTCCTATTTTTGGAAGATTGATATTTTTCATATGTGACCATTGTAAGTCATCCTGGAAGTATGGATGGATATCCATTTCAACAAAGAACAAATCCATGCTAATTGATGAACCTATTGACATACACCCAACATCTGGCAGGCATTTGAAAGTGGTCTTCCAAACTGCTTATTAACACTTAGACAAATCTCTTCAAACCCTAAGTCACCAAGGTGATTTTATTTTTTTCATCAAAATTGGAGAGTGAGACATCCACAATGTGAGGAATATCATACTAACTAAACCATTCCAATCTTCTCTCCTGCAACCTCATCATCTAACCTTGGCGGGCATTTTATTGGGATAGTGCAAATGAAGGTGAGAGGCACTTTTGGCAGATTGATATCTTCCTCCTCAGAGAATATTTGGGAAATATGAAACCATTTTTGTATGCACCAACCAACATAATAGAGCCTATAACTTTCATATATTTTTTCTCATCATCCTATGAGAGGTGGCACGCATTTCCTTGAGGCCACTTAGGCAGATTTTATCAATAATTCCATACTTAGACAATTTGTCCAAAACCTAAGGTGGATTTTTCATTTCACCCAAAACCTGAAATAATGCTACTATATGATGTATTACACCTTACTGAGCACACCTATGCTGATTTCACTCCCATACTCATCTTCATTTTCCCTAGGTCGGCATTTTACTGAACTTTGGTGTAAAACGGCCTGAAACCCTGTTTTGGTAGATCCATATCTTCTTCCTCAAGCATTATAAAACTAATGTGAGAACATTTTCAGGTATAAAAAACATACACCTATAGGATTACCATGTGGTGTGGTCATTTTCTTCAACCCACAAATTATGGCAGGCATTTCCCTAGAGCAATTTTGACTAATTTGACCAAAAATCCTTCTTTTGGGAGACCTGTATCTTTTTCTTCAATGAGTTTTTCTGAGAACTGGGGCCATGGTCATATAGATATTTCAACAAACTATGGGATTGCAGGTCATGACGGTAATTTTCTTCTTCTTATGAATTATGGTGTTCATTTTCATAAGGCAGCTTCTTTAGGGCAGTTTTTCAACACTTAGTCAAAATCCCCAAATTACCATATCGTTACCAACTACTACTAGAATGTAACAACGACATCATGAGACATTAGGACACCAACATGTGTTTTTCAAACTCATCACACATGCCATATCAACACTTCTTTTGTCATTAATGACCTCCTTTGACATCAATGACAACCATACTCAACAGTGTCCTTGTGCTAATAAAATTCATAGGGTGACATAGATCTGTTCCTTGTTGAAGTGGTTATCCACCCATGCTTTCATTTTTCCTTATGATGGTCACATGTGAAAGAAATCATACTGTCAAAGTAGGAAAAATATTGTTTTTCATATTCAGAAATTTGGCTAAGTATTGGCCAATATTCCAACAATACATAAATAATTTGACATACCTTGATGATTTCTATTATATTCCAAGTTCCATAGGTGAGGTGTCATTCTTCATGGTTTTTTTCCATTCTCTTCTTTATTATTGAATTTTTCTTTGTCTATAGTTCGATAACTATGGTTCTTAGGAAGAAACTGCCTATACTCACCAAACACTTCCTTTGCTAAACTCCTTGAACGACGAGATTTTATCCTGGGACCACAAGCTGGACATGGAAATTTACCCTTTGTTTGAAGACCTACAAGATATAGGAATTAGTGTAGCGAATTAGAATTACCATTTAAAATAATGCATGATATTTTCAATAGATATATATAATATTAAAGAACAAAAAAAAGTAACAATATACCACAAAAATGTGTTAACTCGGGAGCATCATGAATTGTCCATCCAAGTATTCCATGAAATTGAAATCGTCTTTTCCCTATTGGTCTAGAGATGTCATACATAGTGATGCCAACCCATAACTTCAACAACTCATTGATATTAGGCTCAATATATATGCTCATATCTTTAACCTGGTACTTACCTAATTGGTCCAACATACATGATTAATTATATTTAGCTATATGTCTTTATATATAAAAGACATAATTATCATGCATGAAACAAAGAAATGAAATATTTAGTGATCAGACTTTCAAGTAAAAAAATACAAATTAATTAAATACCTGGAACAATCATTTCCAACATTGTGTGCTCTCTCTTCACTGACATCTAAGGAGGAAGGTTATTGTTTATAACAAAAACAGGCCACACTGAGTAGGTAGAACGAAGCTCTCCAAATGGATTGACACTGTCAGCTGCCAATGAAAGTTTAACATTACGAGGTTCTTCTTTGAAAATTGGCCACTTTTCTTCGATGCACCTAAATGTAGACCCATTTGCAGGCATTTGAAGAACATCGTCTTGACTTTTGTTCTTTGCATGGAAATCCATAAACTGTGCTATACTTTGACACCTGAACAACCACTGGAGACATGGAATTATCAGAATATAATGAAGAAATTTGTGAGGCACCTTTTTTATCACTTTATCGGTTCGATACCTACTTGTTTGACATTGTGGGAATTCATTTTCTAATGCATATTGTCCATAGTATATGATATGATCATTAGGACATGCATCAATAGCTTGATACTCCATTCCAAATTCTTTCATAATCACATATATCTCTCGATATGTGTGTGGTAAAATATTTGACGTTGGTAATAGAAATTCACCTAACAATCTACAAAATTCAAAAGAATAATTCAATGTAAACAATATTAATCATCAATATCGCATCATAGTTTACAATTAGAGAACAATAGCAATATAGGAAAAAAGTCAACCCTTTATGTACATGTGAACATGCAGACATAAATAATTAACAAATTACATACCTTAGTATCTGTGTGAGACAAGTGTTTGATAAACCATTCAAAACCTTCAAGTTCACTAACAACAATATAGCAGATAGAAGATTTTTTTTTGAGCCTTCATAAAGAGGTTGACATGCCTTCTCGAGTAGAGGATCAACATCATGACTATCATCCTGGTTGTCCTCATTCATTGGAGCAAATGCGTCTTGGATCAATCTATGTATCTCATCTTCCTGATTTGTATCATTAACGTTATCTCCATCCATATCATCATTAAGAACTTGATCAACTTCAATATTCTGATCTAGATGTTCGTCACCCTGTAAATGAGTATTTATGCTAGTACTTGGCAAATAACTCTTTGGAAGGGGACATTTTGGGGGCATTGTCTATATATTTACAAACAACGCAGTAAAATTAGTGTGTATAGAACATATAATAAAATGGTAAGACATTTTACTGAAATTCATGAAATGATGACTATTACAGAGAATACATTAAAAATTGAATAACCTCTTACCAAGGGACGATATTCATAACCCCCTTCGGCATGCCCCTTCTCCATACAATATCTTTCAACTGTCGTTATTAAAATTCTTCTTCTTTGCAAGCCCCTGCAATCAGAGCAAGGAAAATAACATTTAACATTTTCGATCTCCCCTCGCCTCTAATGCCGCTCTAAATTGAGCAAGCTTCCTTGCATTTTCATTCATAGTGAAAAATCCTTGTAGTGACAAGTAATTGTCTTACCTACACCATACCAAACAATAACTTATCAAATAAATTAGATAAAAGTATAGTTCTAAATGCAATATATTTTATACCAATTTATATAAAGAAAAACATGAAGACTGTGATGAATAGGATTGTCATTGATGACAACATTAATGACAATCATTTTGGAAAAATATGGTAATTTGGTGAAAAATAGGAAAATGACTTAAGTGTTGGAAAACTGGCTCAGGTAGCCTTAAGAAAATTCCCGCCACAAATTGTGTGTTGAAGAAAATGCTCGCACCATATGGGGGTCTTGTAGATTGATATTTGGCCTACCTGACCATGTCTTCACATTGTCTTGGAAGTAGTTGAGGAAGAAGTTATGGTCCTTCGAAAACAGTGTTTTAGGCAGATTGGACCAAACTAAGAAAATTGTCCAAGTGTTGGAAAAATTGGCTCATTTGGCCTTGGGAAAATTCCCGCCGTACCTTATAGGTGTATGATAAAAATTATTTGAAGCTATCATCCTACAGCTTGTTGAAGAGGCTATCTCACCATGATGTCAGTTTTCAAAGAATATGTTTGATGACAAAGATAATGGTCTGCCAAAACAGAGTTTTGGGTTGTTTTGCACTATTCCAGTACTGGCAAAACTGCCTCAGTGGCCTCAGGGAAATGCCCACCCTATCTCATAGGATGATGAGAAAAATAATATGAAAGTGTTAGGATATAGCTTGTTGATGGGTGCATCTAACCATGGTCTCATTTATCCTATGGAGTGTTTTATGACAAAGATATAAATCTGCCAAAAGTAAGAAAAATATTATTTTGCATTTTAAGAACACCAGAAAATTGGTTGTGTTAAATTCAGGATATTGAAAAGGCATTTTGAAATGCCCTCAAGGAGGGGTTATTTAAATGATAAAATTCATTGGGTAGCATAGGAATGTTCCTTGGTGAATTTAATGTCCATCCATACCTTCAAGTTGTCTTATCATGGTCTCATATGCAAAATATCAATCTGCCAAAAATAGGAAAAATAATATTTTGCATAGTGGGAACAAAAGAAAATTGACCAAGTGTTAAAAACAGGAGTTTGAGAGGTCAATTGGAAATGCTTGCCAAGGGCTGTATTTGTGCAATTAAATTTATCAAATGTCATGGATCCATTCTTTGGTAATTTGTCCATCTGCTCATGACTTCAGGTCTCCATAGAGTGTTCACACGTGTGAAATAGGAGTCTGCCAAAATGGGAAGAAATATGTTTTGATGTTCAAAAGAGGTTGAGAAGCTACTTTGAAATGCTTGCCAGAGGTTGTGTGTGTGTCAATAGATTTATCTTGTGATATGGTCTTGTTCATTGTTGAAATAGCCATATATCCATGCTTGTAGGTTTCCTTATGGTGATCACATGAGGGAGAAATCAATCTGCCAAAGTAGAAGAAAAATTGTTTTTACAAGTTAAAAACAATTTTGTCTAAGTGTTAAATTAAACAGTTTGGAAGCCTATATGCTGATGTGGACAGTACTGAAGACAAGATACTAATGGTGCATGGACAAAGTTGAGACAGGGCTGCAGTATGTTGTATGTTGAATGACTTGTTGAGTATAGAATGAAGACTTGCTGATTAGTATTTTTGATGTGTGTACCGGTGGCAAACTTTGGAAGAGTATGATGTATCAATTGTAATTTTTAATTTGAATTTTTTATAGGGAGGTTGGGTGGAGCTGGGGAAAGACTTATTGGTCTTTTTACAAGTTGAAGCTTGTTTGGATGTTGTAGCATCCCAGTCAGTTGTAGCTGACTAAACCATTCTGGTGGGTGGTGCCACCTTATGGGTTGTAGCCCATATTGGAGATTGAAGTCTCCACTTATATAAATATTACAAAACTATATATTATGTCCTTTGTGCAATGTCTTGATAGTGATGTGTTTAATTGATGAATGACATGTGACTCGTTGATATTGGTCTTTGATAAATATGTTGTTGAATCAATTGTGAAATAATGATATAAGATTGGTAGAAAAAGTTGAAATTGAGTTGAAGCCTTAGCACACTGATTCACCCCCCCTCTTAGTGAGCATTGTGTCTAACAGTCTGATTTTTTCATTGATGCCAACAAGTGTTGTGTAATGGCCTTTGATTTACTCACAAGGAGACCTTGATAGTTTGGGAATTGGAACACTAGGTGGCCCAAATGGTCCAAATGAAAGTTGTCTTTCTACTATGGAAAGTGATTAACACTATGTCAATAGACAATAGCTTAGTGGAGCATCGGATCTATAAAAAAAATGATTTGGCTAGAGTCATTGTTGACTGGACCCTCTTGTTGCAATTACTCTGGTTTAAATAAAAGGAGGGAGTTGTAGGGTTGTTAAATTCATTCGTAAGGTACATGACCCGAAGAATACAACTGTTATTTTGAGCCTCAATGTTATTTTGTATCCCCCAAAAAAGGATGCATGCTTACCTTTTATGAATTTACAACCATATGATTGTTGCAGAGTATGACTAATCTCTCTAGTTTTGGATATGGTTGATAAAGAAATACGGGCTCAATCCACGCTCAATCAATCGCAACTATAGAAAATGTGTCGAAAATGCATGAGTCAGGCGGTACAACAGATGGACGATTCCATGCACATTCTTACATTACGATTTCAAGGATGGAAGGATTGAGTTTTTAGCCTGGAGACTCCACAGACACTTTGTGTGTTTGTCAAAGAGGTATTGGGAGGAAGCTGATGCAACTTGTTGATCATTTTTATAAATAAAAAACTTCTTTCAGACAGGGTACCCCTTCACCCAGACCCAATAGATTTGTAACAAAAAATAAAATTTTAAATATGAGTAGAGTTGTGAAGCTTCAACAAAAAGAGAAGCATGCTCTAACTCAGCAAGGATAATTATTAATGCCATTGCAACTTGACCTGGACGTAAACAACCAAGAGTCGTTGAAAGATGGCATTAGTTTGGTGGGTGTGCAAAGATAGCCATATATCGTCGATATAGAGACAAAAGTTCTTTGAAAATTAAAAACATTGATATTGCCACGGTTTTTCAGCCATGATAAAAAAAAATGAAGTATTAATCCACGAATTTTCAAAACGTGGAAGTATTTCATGGAAAAATACACCCAAATGTATTAGTGACCTGATCCCTTATACTCAATCAGACATTGCTCAACTATACTTGGAATTAACAACTTAACCATGATTCATACATACCATTCCAACCAACACTTAACCATTCATTCACATATAAACTAGATTATGATATATGTTCACTAGTAACTGTAATAAAAGATAGTAAGCAAATATTCATGTAGACATTCACCATTCAACAACATTCATTCATATACACAAGGGATAACGTGGAAAACCATCTGGGAAAAACCACCAAGGTGCTCTTCATCTGGCATGAAAATTGGATATAGAACCTTGCAGTCTGCAACCTGTAGACTGTTCTTAAGGTATGTATTTGACTCAATCTTCTTGCTCTCATGCTCTCTGGTTTATTCTTCTATCTACTCCTACCGATCCGAACACAAACTGGATCGACTCTTCTATCCCACTATCTGTGCACTCAGCTACAAATTCCTTCTTCTTCTAGCGGTCCGCGCACACAAATACAAGACCCGCGACTCAATAGCCTTCTACTTCTACTCGGCCTTACCGAAATCTAGTGGAATCTAACTGAATCTCTAACTACCACTTATCTATATCACCAAACGAACCCTTATACATAACGGGTTTCTTCTATTTAAAATATTTACAAGACCTCACAAGGTCGACTGGGTACAACTCAGTTATTACAGACTCAACAACTTACAAAATATCTTTTGTTACATAAATGTCGGCCCATACCTAGCCATGAAATTTTTGGAAGACATTAACCAGAACTTTAACTAGCCACGGAAATGTATTTCAACTCATCTGTACCAGTCATAACTAGCTACAAAACTGTCCTTCCTTCTTCTGCTGACTCATCGTTCTACAGTCTTCCTTGACTTATACTTTCCAGCTTTAACTTCTCCACCTACCTCTTCTACCAACTTGGATCTGCCTTCCTTCTCACAGCTTTCCTCCTGTTCTTTCTTCGTTGTGTGCATGTTTTTACCTTTTTGCGTCGATTCCTTCTTAGTATGATTTTCCCTTCTGCTGCACGGGCCTTTTTCCCTTCATTGCTTGCACGATTTATTCTTCCTTGTGCACTTCCCTTTTCCCTTTCCCTGGCCCAATAGGCCCCCAACACTCACATGTGGCTCGTCTCGATCCACTAAGCAAAAATGAACTTGTTTGCAAGAATGTCTTACCACAAAACTTTACTTTGCCCCCAAAATTTATGTTTCTGGTGCAGGTTTAGAATGTATGGGAGGACCAACCTTTTCTTGGAACTCCTTCACCATCTATTACACTTTAGCAACTTCCTCTGTAACTTCCTCTGCCTGGGTGACCAATTGCTCTACACAGCTGGAACTGATATGGTCCGATGGTCCTGCCTCTAGCGATTGTGCAATTTGTTGAAGCTGCAATTTGTTGAAGCTTCTGTTGCACAGGAAAAATAAGGCCTATGAGCCGGATGACCTTTGACTGATGTGTCTCTACCTCAGCTTCCCTATTCTACTCTTAATTACGTAGAATCTGAAATTCCTGCTGTAGTCGCTTGATCTCTGCCATTTTTATCACTTTCTCTTGGAAGGGAAGCTTCTTCATCTCTGCCTTTGCTATGATGATTTTCTTGTCTGCATGCCGCATGCTTTCCCTTATGTTGTTTGCAGTTTCATCTTCTAGGAGCACTTCCCAAATCATGGAAACAACGTCAACTGACTTTGCATAGAGTGTTTCTCCCTCAGTGATCTTCCCAATAGCCTCAGACGCTACTCTTCTTCTCTCCTTGAGCTCCGTAGGATGTGTGCTTGGTACCTGCCTAGCTTGAAGCTCCTCAACCTACTTCTTTAGCTCCACTGCAATGTGTGACAGCTGGGAAACCTTAGCTTCTGAATATTCATCTTCCTATCCCGCTTCGGGTGGGAACTTGACAATAATGTTCTTAATAGTTTTAGTGAGTGAAACCTTGCTTTGCTCATGCGCAGTAATTTCCCGCTATTTGTCCCTAAGGAGGGACTTATGTGCCATTTCCTTCTTTTGCTGCTTTGTTTCCTTGTTACACCCAAATATCATCACCCACATGTGATAAGATCCCAAACATCCATGTTTTCCCTCATTCCCAAATCTTGAAGTGAAAACCTTGCTCCAGATGTCATACTAGCATATAAAAACCAAGCACTGCTTCTACCCTCACGCTTAGGAGTGGTACCTTCTTCAGCACCACCCGAGTAGTGTTGAAGGAAGGTGGTGGCATTGCCTTTACTCTTTGTTTGAAGATCAATTTTTCCCTAGCACCGCTCTGTCATCAATGAGAAGGAGCAATGCCCTTGGTAAAAAGTGAAAAAGAGAGACTTCACGAAGATTCTAGAACAAAAGCTTCATGGAAGGCCTTGCCCCTATTCACCTAGGTCAGTTGAGCTCGATATCCATGCTTTGGGGATCTCCTATCGACCTCACCCACCAAAAACTCAACCATCTCTATCCATTTGAGGCCTATAAAAACAGGCTCATACCCCATGGTTGAGGGAGGAGAGCAAAGTCATGCGACCATTTTGACATTCTGGCCTGATCCATTAGAGTGAGCATAGAGGAGCAAGTTGGAGATATTGGGGATAAGACATTGATTTTGTGGAGGAGTGCATCAAAACTAAGGCATAGGTTGTAAACTCTTTCATTATTTATCAATGCAAAGTTGGTTCCTTTCCTATATACTTGTTATGTGTAATATTGCATGTTTATTATTGGATTCCTTAGTCACCAATATAGATCTATAGATAATGTTCTGGTACTTTTGATCTTTTGCGGTTGATGTGTTTTTTCAGGTATCTTCTTGGAGATCTTTCGCCATAGGTGAAGAGCCACACCAATCCATCAAAGATTGTATTCCAGGTGTCTGTAGTATCTCGGAGAATTCTTCCAACCTTGTTGTGAATTATTTGTAGAAGGTGCAAAATTCCTGACAACAAATCTAGTGACCATACTAGGGAAGAGCTTCAGTAGATCTAATCCTCCTTATCCTTCGAACACTTGTCCGAATCCAACCTCCAACTTCTGATGATTTCAGTCAGATCTCCCATCTGACCTAGTTAGGTTTTGGTTTGAATTTATTAGATCTCTCTAAATCTGAGTCATCTTGACTTTCTATTCTCTTTATTACTACTAATTCATCACTTTTGATGCTATTTTGATAAGATTTGACTTTGTTTTTTCACCTTTATTGTGTTCTGGACATTTATAGGGAACCGTAGATGTGCAGTGGGCAAAACGCGGTGCCACTGCTTGAGTGTAGATAGCAAGAAGCGGTGCCACCACTTGTAAGTAGATAGCAGGAAGCAGTGCCTCCTCAGAACCACTCTGTCAACAACCCTCTGGAAGTGGTGCCAGGTATGTTTTATCTAGACCTCTGTTTTTCAAAATTTTGCAAAGAATTTTTTTGTTTTTGGATTTATTGTCTTCAGCTAGCAATGTCTAGGCTTGTTCGCAAATACCTGAGTGTCTCAAATCTGAAATTTTTGATGTGGTAAATGCTTGTTTGTTAAAATAAAAAGGCTAGGTTAGGTTCATCATTGTTACTACTTGTAAGTTTGGTTATTTTGAAAGGAGTGCTTGAAAGATTTAGCTCAATTAGATCTCTACCTGCTATTGGATAATACTGAAAAGAAAGACTTGTTTGATCGGTTTGTTTGTTTCCATTTTTCCATTAAGATAGTGAAGGACTTCTTTTTACTCTGAAAAATTAAATTTTTTTGGTTGAGACTCATTTATATAGTTATTTGAGGATGAATTGTTGGACGTTTGATTAGCCTCATAAGCTTTCAGATCTCCATTTTTCTTCCCTTTAGTTCATATTGTCATCTCATCAAAAGAAACAATATTGGAAGTTTTAACTTTGATCTTTCCAGTTTAATAGAAAAATTGAAAAAATATCAAATATGCCTTTGTGTGCTTCTTGTCTTTCTTCTTAGAAAATAGATCTTACCCTATTTGCTTGCTTTCAAAAGATTTGATTTGAAGAAGTGTTGTTTGCTTGATTTCTCGAAAAATAATTGTTTGGTAAAGTTGTTTGGGAAAGTTTTGGTTTCAAATCAAAATTGAAAATAAAAAATGCTCTCTCCTTCCCGTAATTAGGAATAATCTGAATGGTAAGTGAATGAACATGCATCTCATGCTTGCATGGTTTTACTTTTCTTTCAAAATCTCATGCATTCACCTAACCATCCACTTTAAAATTAATGGTAGTTATAGATCTAAAATTGTATAGAAATTTGAGTGATAGGTTAGAGACGTGTTCAGACGTTGTTAAGCATAGGATCTATCATTATTTGTCTACACTACAACCTGGGACTCACACGATTCTTCCACGTACTATCAGTATATCGAACGGACTTTCATGTACCCTTGAGGTATATAGAAAGGTACTTCACATACTCAATTGTATATAGGAAGGCCCCTTGTGAATGATTGTGCATTAGATAACACTACTACTGATTTGATCTCCTGCGTACCTTGAGTATATTGGGAGACCCCACTAGGATACCCTGTCCATATGAGAAAAACCATTTGGCCACCTTGTCTGGAGCAATACAAAAAAAACAACATTCGGGGAGATTACTACACACGTACCCTTGTGGTATATCACGAGTTGCACTTGCTTTCCAATCCTTGTGAGAGGCTGACTATTTGAGCTCATCCTATCATTTAAGTTTGCTTGTTGTCCTGTAGTTTGAGTAGGCGAAATTTTTGTGTGTGTTCTTAGTTTTGAGACCCTAGGTTAGTTTAGTAACTGATACCAATCTGGATGAGTTTCGGTTGAGACGATCCAGAAGGAATCAGGGCTTGCCACCTGATTTTCCTCCTGTTACGGGAAAAATTCCAATGGAAGCCATCGAGCAAGGAGTTGCAACTACTTCCCACGAGGAAGAAAATATAGTTGTAGAAAGTGGAGGCCAATTCACTTCTTATATTAATCCCTTGGTTCAACAGCCTCCTATGGTTGATACTTCCTTTCATATGCACAGGGAAGGTTATAACGATAGTCCTGCTCCACTTGAATATGGCCCGGATGCTCCATTTTGGAGAAATTCCATGGGCTAGGACATTTCCTCATTTGGGGTTAATAGAACCTTTCCTGAACAAAATTCTCCAGATGAAGAAGAATATAAACAAATCCAAGCATCTATTCATCGTGCATGAGATTTTCAAGAGAGAATGAAAGTCTAGACAGATTTTTGGCCACACCTGCACCACATACTAAAACTATATTAGCTAGATTACCCAGTAATACGGATCCTTGGCCTGTGGCTAAAATCAAAGCTTCTCTGGATCTAGCATATGGTGATATTGTTCACAATCCATGTTAATCCTCTCATTCCACCCCTACAGTTTTGAGTTCTAGGTGTGTCTCTAGTCATGCCGTACTTTCTATGGCTGGGGGAAAACCTTCAGTTCCAATAGTGTCTGTACCTTTTAACGGTGGGTGTTAACCCCCAGCATGACCTACGTTACCCACTAGTGAAATTGTTACTAATAATAGGAAAACCTCTACTGTAGAAAAATCCATGGTATATGTTCCTCCCACCAACACAAATGTGGTAAACCCTCCTTCAAGTTCAGGTCAACCCTTGGTGGCACAACATGTAGTTCATCAACCCTTATGGGGTTATGGTTACCCAACAAATTAGATGCCTCTAGGGAATATGAATTATCAACCTACCCCTATAGGAATGTCCTACACTGGAATTCCATACCCTGGGAATGTGTTTACACCATGGGGGAAACCCAATTGGTCCTACATGATAGCAATGGGAGGAATACCTATTCATACTATTGGAGGCACCAAAGGACCACCTTATGGAGGTCCTCCCCTCGGGGGTCCTAGGGTCCCTCCTCTTGGTGGTCCCAGGGGCATGGTGGTCCTCCTCCTGGGGGTCCTGGGGGTTCTGGTGGTCCTCCTCTTGGTGGTCCTAGGGGTTCTGGTGGTCCTCCTCCTAGTAGTTCTGGTGGGCCTCCTCCTAGTGGTCCTAGTGGTCTTGGAGGTCCTGGTGGTCCCGGAGGTCCTGGTGGTCCTCCTCCTAATGGCCCTAATGGTCCTAATGGTCCCAATGGTCTCAATGGCTCTGATGGACCTAACCCTAGAGGTCAATCTTTGGGAAGTACATCATCTCATTAGACATTTCAACAACCAGTATATCAGTCAACATATGGTCCTACTAGTGGGTACATGCCTTATTAATACTACCAGTATGTGGAACCCAATCGTCAGTTACCTTTCCTAGCAACTTTGGATTTACCTAATTTATCCAAATTAATAAATGATCCCATTCGGGACAAACCTTCATGGCCCTCTATTCCAATAAAGTTGCCATCGGACATTCCAAAATTTGAGGGTAAGCAGGGAGATGATCCCAAGAATCATGTTATGAATTTCCATCTATGTTGTTTGTCAAAATCCTTGATGGATGACTCTATTCGATTGAGACTCTTCCAGTGCACTTTGACCGGTATGGCCATGAAGTGGTATATCAAACTTGCACAACATTCGTTTGTGGATTTTAGTGCATTGGAAACTGTCTTCCTCACACAATTTCAACTACCCATTCGTTATGAAATAGGTACAGACCTTTTGACCTCTCTGTGTCAAAATACGTCCACACACATATAATATCATATCCATGACTGGAGAAGATGGAGAAGGATCATTAAAGCTCCTATCCTGGACCAACTCTTAGCTGATTGGTTTACAAAGTCTTTGTTGCCACCCATTGCCCAAGATGTGGCCATGGGCAGTGCTATCACTGAAGAGCAGGATATCGGTTGCGCTCAGTATCTAGAATTGGTGTATTCCCAATCTGAAACTTTATATGACCTTATTCCTCAAGCTCTTAGTCCCCACACGGACCTGAAAAATCCACCTATAGAAACTTTTGTCAATGGGGTTATCGGTTCAATCCAGCCCCCGTCAATGGTGAAATATGCCAAGCAACCCAATGCTTCTACTACTACTCCTTCGAATCCTATAGTTTTCTCCGAGGTGAATGCTATTCAAAGTATGAAATCATCTGGTAATAAGAAAAAGGGAAAAGGTAAAAATAAAAAACCCAGAAAACAAGAAGAAAATCCCAAACCTACGACCTCGGAGAATGACCGTAAAGGAAAAAGGAAAGCCAAATATCCCTGCCTGTTGTGTGGTGGCGATCATTTCACTAAGGAATGTCCTCACCATGATGAAATTAACAAGTTTTTAAAAAGTAACCCCGCACGAGTAATTATTACTGATCCCTTTCCTTCTCAACAACATCTGATATACCACATATCCAATGAGGGAAATTCTGGTCCTTCAGAGGAAGTCCAAATGATGTCATCAAAAATTGTTAGTTTAACAACTCGTAGTCAGTCCAATGACAAGCCTGAGGAGAAGAAAAATTGAAAATCCTTCTCCAGGTAAAGCTCCTCCCACGGGTCCTCCTGCATGCTCGTCTAATGGTCACCTAACTATCAAGAAACCTAATCTCGACATGATTTTTTGTCCACCCAAGAGCACTCTTAGGAAGTCTGTTTTTAATCCCAATGCCCGAGCTGCACAGTTCTATAATGTTGTTGAAGACCTTGCTCAGGCATAGTGTGCAATGTCTACCTTATAAGTGCTCCAAAGTTGTCCTATGCAACACAAAAACTTGTTAACTTCCTTAGGAGCCCTAGACCCAGATAACACAAATTTGATCCATTTTAACCCAGAGAACCACAAATCTAGACTACCTCACCAACTCACTTTTTCAAATCATAACAAAAGTAGTTGGGAAAAATATCTTTAGGACTGTTCTAGATGAAGGTGCTTCAACCTCAGTTTTGTCTCTATCCTGTTGGAAATCCATTGGCTCTCGTGAGCTTGAAAAATCGCCGACGACCCTAAGAGCCTTTGATGGAATAGGTTTCCAACTCCATGGTCTCATGCCAGCACTTTCAGTTGAGCTAGGGGGGAAAACTATTTCCTTTCAGGTGGAAGTAGTGGATGCCCCGTTAGACAACAATCTTCTCTTAGGGAGAAATTGGTTTTGTGCTATGACTGTTGTTGCTTCGATGGTATTCAGTTTCCACATTTGGGAAATATTGTGACAATTGATCAACTTGATTTCTGGATGCTGGATGTTACTACCCCTATGGAAAATAACATCCCTATTCTAGGTCAGTCCCCTCCTCCTTATCAGTCAATTTGGGTAGGTATGCTGAAGGACTCTGCCCTTATGGGTGTGTTCCCATCAGCTACTTCTAGCACATATATGATAACCATCAATATGATCTCTTCATTTGGATATGATCCCAAAGGTAAGAAAGTTGTTGAGTCATCCTCCTATAGCCCGTATGAAGCAGTTTATAATTCTATCCAATCCGTTTCTGATGCCCATATAGATGATCTTCATCTTGTGGCTTTAGATCCTTACCACCTTCCCTACTAGTTAGAACCCTCTCTTCCTACTTTGGATTATTTCTCCCGGCATTTTTCGTCAGGCGAAACTATCATGGAGGTTATGAGTACGAATGAATCAGTATGGGAGGATCATCATAATAGATCCTCGTTCCTCCCCAACACTAGTTCGACAGATAATGATTTTGTATCTCTCTTAGGTATTGATATTGTAGACATTCCGCAAACACCTATGTTGTTGCAAGATTCTGACTCTGAAGGAAATCTATGCAACATTAATGAAACAACTCCAATTGACATATCGGTCAAGCCTGGAACTATTGAACATGTTCACATTGGGTAGAACTATTAAATAGAAGAAACTGAAGAATATAGAGCACTTTTCAAATAATTTCGAGATATTTTTACTTGGTCATATGAAGAGATTCCTGGGATAGACCCATCTATCATGGTCCATGAAATCAAAACCTATCCCACAGCCAGACTGGTCAGGAAGAAATTGCGTCAAGTCCATCCCCAGAAGGCAGCGACTATCAAAGCCGAAGTCGAAAAAATTTTGAAGGTAGGATTCATTTATCCTATACCCTTGACGGAATGGGTATATAACATCATTCATGTGAACAAAAATTAGGGAACCATTAAAGTCTGTATCGATTTCCGATATCTGAATAAAGCTTGTCCTAAGGACAATTTTCCAACTCCGCACATCAATCCGATTATTGACAACTGTGCCAGGAGTGACATATTCTCATTCATGGATGGATTTTCTGGCTATAATCAGATTGAGATACTACCCGCCGATCAGCACAAGACGACATTTATATGCCTGTGGGGAACATTTTCCTATAGGAATTTATCCTTTGGCCTCAAGAACGTCGGAGCCACATTCCAGCGTGCCATGTCCTATGCATTTCATGACATTAAAAACATCGTGGAGCTGTACATTGATGATCTCCCTATGCACTCAAAGCAACGCTAAGACCACCCTCAACATCTTAGAGACATTTTCCTAAGATGTCGCCATTGCAAAATACAGCTAAACCCACACAAATGTGTTTTTTGTGTTCAGACGGGATGTCTCTTAGGCTTTGTGGTTTCTAAGGATGGCATCTAGATTGATCCATTAAATATTGCTGCTATACTCGCCCTACTTGGCCCAAGAAACATCCTATGCACTCCCTATGCACTCAAAGCAACACTAAGACCACCCTCAACATCTTAGAGACATTTTCCTAAGATGTCGCCATTGCAAAATATGGCTGAACCCACACAAATGTGTTTTTTGTGTTCAGACGGGATGTCTCTTAGGCTTTGTGGTTTCTAAGGATGGCATCTAGATTGATACATTAAATATTGCTGCTATAATCGCCCTACTTGGCCCAAGAAACATCCTTGAACTTCAAAGTTTGCAAGGGAAGGAAAAATTTCTTTGTCATTTTGTTTGTAACTTTTTTGAGAAAACGAACAGTTATATGCGTCTCCTCAAGAAGGACACCCCATTCTTCTGGGATGACCAGGCCCAGTGAACCTTTGATAATCTTAAGCACTCTTTGACTCAGTCACCCGTGATACACCCCTCATATTATTCAAAGGATTTTCTCTTATACCTTGATGTCTCTACTACTACCATCATAATGGTTCTAGCCCAAGAGGATCAGAATGACCAAGAACACGTGATATATTATGCCAGTCAGAATCTTCTTGATTATGAAACTTGATACTCGCATGTGGAGAAGTTAGCATTGGCTATGGTAATTGTTGTCCAAAAATTGCATCATTACATATTTCTTCGCACCACTATCGTACTTTTAGACCAAAACCCTATGTACTAAATCCTGACTCGTTAGGTACTAGGGGGAAAATATTCCTTCTAGATTGTCATCTTGCAGAAGTTTGACCTTGAGTTTTCCAAAGCTACTTCAAAGAAATCATTGGTCTTTGTAGAGTTGATGTGTGACCTTCCTTGTGTCTTGATGGATTTTGAGCCCAGTGATTCATTCCCGAATGAATTTATGTTCCTGATAAGCATGACCAACCTGTGGTATGGAGATTTAATCATTTATCTCCAGACACAAATATTTCAGCCCCATATATCCCGTGACGATCGTTGTCGCATTCATCACCATGTGAAATACTACCTTATCCCGAATGATACATTATATAGGTGTGGTATAGATTCCATTCTCCAACGATGCCTCACCCATGAAGAGGCTGAAAAGGTTCTCAATGACTGCCACTATGGAGCATGTGGAATTCATCTTTCTGGGATGGCTACAACCTAGAAAATCCTTCAGGATGGCTATTTATGGCCCTCAATCTTCAAATATTGCCATGAGGCTGTTAAGAAATTCCCACCCTGTCAACATTTCTATCCGAAAAAAGCACACTTACCTTGCTCGGTTACACCCCGTCATTACTGTTGGCCCTTTCACCGAATGGGGTATAGATTTTATGCATTGTAGGCCTACGTCAGTGAGGGGTATGGTTTCATCATCATAGCCGTGGATTATTTCACTAAATGGGATGAGGCTATGCCTACATATGCAGAGGATGGTAAGAATGCTGCCCTCTTTCTATTCAATCTCGTAATAGCTAGGTTTGGAGTTCCACAATCTATCATCACTGATCACAGATCACATTTCTAGAATTAGATGATGGTAGAGTTAAGTGCTAAGCTGGGTTTTCATCATGAAAACTCAACCCCCTATTATCCATAGGCCAATGGTTAGGTCGAGGCCATTAACAAAGTTTTAAAAACTATGTTGCGTTGGATGGTTGGAGATCATAAATCCAACTGGCACCAGACTCTCTTTTCTGCCCTCTAGGCTTATAGGACTTCAGTGACAACAACGACTGGTTTTACACCCTTCTAGTTAGTTTACAGACTAGAAGCTGTCCTAACTATTTAGTGTCAGATTCCGTCTGTGAAACTTGCTAGCAAACTTCTCCCCAATACTTCCACCGAGGAAGAAATATTTATATATCTAAACAATATTGATGAAACTAGACGAGATTCTTCCTTAGTCAATGAGGCACATAAGAAATGCGTCAGGGCTCAGTATGATAAATCTGTCCAATCTCGTGTCTTTAATGAAGGTGACCTAGTTTTGACTTGCGATCAGAAACATGATAAACTAGGAAAAGGTAAGTTTGAATCAATGTGGTACGTTCCTTTTATCGTTTCCAAGGTTTTAGAGAAAGGGGCCTATGATCTTGTAGATTATGATGGAATCCGATCCCCTTTGGGAAACCTCGCAATGGGTTGTACCTGAAGAGGTACTATGCTTATATCACCCGTGCATGGTACCTTGTATATATGTACATTTTTGAATTTCAGTGTGTTTTAGTATTTTGAATATGGTTTTGAGTTTAGTGTCCAAATTGTTTATACCATGTTTTGGTTATGCAGATCAGATGGCCTTCTATGGCTTTGCTGATGGTGCTTTCCATCATACCCTGAACCTTGCTTCATCTGCTTGGGTTATGTATTCCCCTGCACATGACTTAGTTAGTTTAAGAGTGGTTTGTATTAGTCCAACTACCAACAACATTGCCGAGTATCAGGCGGTAATAGGTCTACTGACTGAAGTTGCATCTCGGGACATTCATGATTTGGTAGTATTCATGGACTAGTAGTTAGTGGTTTGTCATTTGAACCATGTCTATGCCATCAGAAACCCCGTACTTCTCTGTCTCTTCCAGAGTGCATCTACTGGAAAGGTCATTTGAAGTTATTACTTACAGGCATATCCCTAGGGAAGACAATGCAGTTGCTGATTCATTAGCAAACTATATCCTATACTGGTATATTTCTCATTCATAACATGAACATCAAACATGGTTCATCATATTGTAAATAAACAGTAAATAACACATAAAACTCATGGAAATACATTTTCCATTTGAGACATATAAACACGAGCAATAAAGTCTATATATATATATATATATATACGAAATGTTTTTACAAAAATGGCCATGGGACCTCATCTGAAGCACTGTGGCTTTCAGGAAAATACAAAATCATACAAAATCCTGAAGCTATATCATCTTTTAGTAATAAATCATGCAAGACACCACCTACTGATGACCATGATAACACATGACAGCCCATACTACTCTACGTAGCAGTCGGCTAAAATGGCCTGACACTACCGCGATGTGCCTCTGGTACCTCATCGGGAGGTCATCAATAGATTCATTTGGTATATCTAGGGTTAACCTCTCCAGGTTCTCCTCTAACTCTCCCATCTGGTCATCACCTTGGTGAAAAAACCAAGCTCCCGCTCGCCTGTCCATTGGGGATGATCCCCCAGGTCGTGCTGCTCCAACATCTGCATGAGAAAATTTTAGGTCTTGTTACTACTCATAAAAAACATAAAACATGAAAATACAAAAAACACAATCAACATTTTAGGGTCTTGTTTCTTACTGATGTCTCCCCACTATACACTAGGTGGAAGTGGTAGATCAGGGTCACCCCTAAAGTCAGTACCCGCATATGTGTAATCCTCAATCATGAGGATCTGGTCGTCTAACCAACGGAAAAATCCAACATCATAATTCACTTTGACACTGCCGCCTACCGTACGAGCCATAAACCACACCCATCTCAGCATACAAGGGTCAATGGTCCTCAGCTCTATGAACGTCACTTGGTGCCTCATATGTGGCACTCACTTGGAAAAGAAACAAGCTAGAATGGATCCATAGCTAAACTGGTTCAATTACCCTTGCCGACATTTAGTCAGCTAGTCCTTAAAGACCGGAAGTAGTGCCTCTGCCCAGTTGAATACAGTGGGTGCCATAGCTTCTATAGCATATAGAACATACACTATGGATGCCTAATGAGGCCCTTGGATTCCTGCCATCCTCTGCATAGTAAAAAGAATAGTGCAGAGTGCATCATCCACCACTTCCTTTATGGGGATCTTTTTCCTTGACATCCTAGTACCAGGCACTCAATAACAGTTTATTAGCTCCTGATTGGTCAAATACCCTCCTCGAGAACCTGTCAATGAAACAATAACACCCCGCCTAGATAAACCCATCAGAAAATAGATATCCTCTACCTCTATGGTCAGTACATGGGCTCCCACCTCAAAGTACTGCTGCTCAGGGTTCCACATGTGCAAGATATGCTCTAGCAGGTTCTCATGGGATATCATACTCAGAGTATGGAAGAATTTCAAGAGACCACAACCTCTTAAAGCAACAATTCACCTTGCATTCCTCTCAACCAGGGCATCATCATCATCATGTTTCCGTTATTTCCATATGACCATTTTTTACCGGATAAAACCTGCCAAAAACAACAAATGAGCTACTCAAAACCATATTCAACCATAAAAATGATCAAAATACTTTTCTTTTGGCTTTCCCACTTAGTTTTACAACCTCATGTCCAGCACCGCCTGTCCTCAATGTACACATAGCGGTGGCACCGCGTGAGGGAAACTGAACAGGGGCGGATTTTATTGGGCAGAGACTATCCCGTAAGGGGTAGGAGTGGTGCCCACATTTCAGATTTAGAGCTTGTTCAAATACCCCATAAACTCGAACCAAATAAAAAATGGACATAATTAAATGAAAGGATAGGGTTTTATCATTTACCAGGCTCTGACGGTGCTCAAAACAGAAGGCGATGCTCCTGGAATCTTTGGATGAAGATTGGGCTCCAAAAGTCTCCCAAATACTCTCACAAATCGGTAAATAGTAAAATGACTTGTTTTTTACTATTAAATTGGCTTTTAAATGTATTTTTAGGTTTTTTCACATTATTATTAATGCTTTTAAATCATTATGATCGGAAACACCTTCTAATATAGTCTATAAGGTCATTTATTCGAATGTTTAGGAGGCTAATGGACTTTTTAAAAATTCTTGCAGGGATGAAAAGTTGAACAATGGTGTCTATGGAGGAGTTTGTTTTTGAATTTTTCATACTTCCAAAAAATGGAAAAATTCCCCAAGCATTTGTTTCAACACTTTGGTCATGCTCTTAGAACTCAGTATCAAAGTTCTGATTCTTTTTTCGATTCTTTTCAGGCTCGTAAAAAACTTCTCATCGTAAGAAATAAAACTAATGGATTCTCCTTTAAACTCTTTTCGGACTCCCTAAATATGAAAAGATTGTTGAGTACTCATTAGAGGAAATTTCAACTCAAAATGGGCCTCCTAAGGAAAATTAATAAAATAATAGTTAAAATAATAAGAAAATATTTATTAATTTTGGAGGAAGAAAAGAAAAACTACTTTTTTGTTCGTATTTTCGACATATCTCCAAGTGGTTTTACTCAAATTTCGATCAGGAGAGCTCGTTGGATGTGGAATTAAATTTTGCACCCAACAAGTAACCACTTGACATACTTTTGATCAGCCCCACTACACCAAAAACAAGAAATACCTGAAAAAATGTGATGATGATGTCATCATCACATTTTTTCAGGTATTTCTTGTTTTTGAGGTAGCGGGGTGCATCAAAAGTATGTCAATTGGGAAATTGTTGGATGAGGAATTTAATTCCACATCCAACGAGCTCTCCCGACCAAAATATGAGTAAAAACATAAGGAGATATGTCAAAAATACGAACAAAAAAAGTAGTTGTTTTTATGATACCTATCCCCAAATTTATATTAAAAAATTGTTTAAGAGGTGCTCCCTTTTTTAATTTTAAAGAATTTTGATTGGCTAATACATGATGACATAGAATTTGTATTATTTTTTGAAGGCCCATTTTAAATTGAAATTTCCTCTAATGTGTCTTCTTCATACTCATAAAAATATTTTCAAGAGTCGTCTCTTCAACGGTAGGTTATATCTTTTTCGGTTTAGATAGACTATTTAAGAAAAAGGAACACTCCAGCCAATCATGACTGGAAGAGTTCTCTCGGGTATTATTTTATACTTTTTTGGGCCCTAGGGACTAAATCATATGAAAAAGGACCCTTTGGAGTTTTCATTCGTCTTCGTCCAGACTCTCTAAACATGAACGATACTGAGTTTTCTTTCATTGGACTCGTTAAAATAAACACTGAGAGACCCGTTCAGGGAAAAAACCCCTCCTTTCTTAGGTTTGTGAAATATATGAGATTGGAATCGTCTTCAGATGAGCTAAAACAAGTGTTTGTTACCCTCTTTGGACTCATGAAAAATGAAAATAGGAATTCATCAACCATGATGGGGAAATTAAGGGAAGGGAATCATTTTTCAAATCAATGGTAGTTTTTTGTCACCTTTGAACATGGCTCTTATCTACGTATCATTCAGTCGATTGGGTATTCAGCTGACTTACAAGTTGATCCACTTTCATGAGTCATATCACTCCTTTGAGTTTTTCAAAAGAATGCATTTTCCACAGTTGTATTGTGTGTCTATCTATTTCAGTCATGCTTCCAAGTCTTTTGTCGTGTCGTCCAATGTTCAAAGGAAAAAATAAGTTTACCTTTGCAGTTAAAACAACTTTTATGTCAGTAGTTTTTAGTCAATCCTATGGTTACATTATCTACAACATTCCAGAACTTTGTTCCGAGTTTCATGTCGTCCATGTGGGATTCATTATGTCCCTTCTTCGACAAGACTATTCCTGTTGACATCAGCTTATGATCCAGGAAATGTTCTTAGAAAAAGGTTTAGTACCTGTTATCCCTAAAGTTGGACCTAGACTACAAGGGATCCAAGCTTAAAGAAATCTTAAGTCTGATAAAGACTAAATCAAAATAAAATCAAATCACAAGATAGACTAAAACAAATCCTAAGGCTAAGATACTTTACAGTAGTACAAAGTACTAGGTGAGTTTCATATGTTACAGAGCTTTCATATGTTAAACAAGACTCACTTTACACTGAACAAATTTGGTATAGACAGCTGAATACATACAGATGTGTATAAATAATCAGAATATTTAATACAAGTATTCACAGAGAAATAAAAATGTATAACAGGCTGGTAAAGCAGTGATGGCAGCAAAGAAAATCCCAAAATTCAAATAGCACAACATTCAAAACAGCAATTCATACCAAGGATTCTATGATCCTGAAACATAAAGCGTAACTGCTATTGTTTATCAAATAAAGATAACTGTTATCTTCAATGAGAATTACAACATGGATTATTAATGACCACAGAAGCAAAAGAATCACCAAAGACAACAATTCATAGACTACAATGGCAAAACATCATTATATTACTTTCATAAATAGAACCTGTGAAGCTGTAAAGAGCATATGCTATACAGAAAATGGTTCAGCATACATCCAGCATCATCCCAAAACTGCCAACCTGCAGTCCCCTTGCTCTCGAGCCCTCTGGCTGGGACCTCTCCCCCCTTTACATTAAAAAATGATCCTCCTTAAATAGCAGAGTACAATAATATTGGAAAAGATAATCATAAATCTGAAATCAATCACAAAAAATCTAGAACTGCTTCCTCAATATCTGTCAAGTGCCCTCAAATCTGGATTGATCAAATCTGTTGAATATTTTGCCACTTGTGTATTCGCTTGTCTTCGAGCCTTCGAATGATAGCATTGCCCTTTTGACCACTGTTAAATTTATGGCTGGAAATCCGGAGAAAATTAACACTCGAAGATAAAGTTTGATAGATGGTTCAATTTATTGCTAATCTTCTTCCTTTAATCTCGAACAGCCATCGAATATGGAAATACTTGATTTTCATGACCAAAAATCTGACAGATGTTCAGCCTTCTTTAAATTCCTGAATTTATAATTATTTGATATAGATTTGATCTCATTTCTGAAATCCCGGGACTGATTAGTTTCCACTCAACGCTCTGTCACTTAATTTGCTAACTATAATATTTTGATGCTCTTGAATGCATCTTTGACGAGAACTTTCACTTGAATGTTTCCTCATGACCTATCATATGATTTATATTCATAATCGATCCTTGGTACATGCTTGAAACTCCACATCCAACGTGTAATGCACGATCTTAATGAACCACGGACTTTGTTCTTGGTGTTTNATCCTGGGACTGATTAGTTGCCACTCAACGCTCTGTCACTTAATTTGCTAACTATAATATTTTGATGCTCTTGAATGCATCTTTGACGAGAAATTTCACTTGAATGTTTCCTCATGACCTGTCATATGATTTATATTCATAATCGATCCTTGGTACATGCTTGAAACTCCACATCCAACGTGTAATGCACGATCTTAATGAACCACGGACTTTGTTCTTGGTGTTTACTTTATCTGTTGTTAGCATTTGTGTTCTCTGTCTGCACAGTCTCACGCTTAGTTGGAAGCTTGCCACTATCCGTTCCATCTTCATTTATTTGCACAGCCGAGATATTAACATCTCCAAACTTAATACCTCTGCCTTTGACCAATGCTGATTCAATCAGTGTTGTATTTGAATCTGGAGTTGATCTTCAATTACCATCTAAAGAAATCACTGAAACTTCCAGGTACTAAAGAAATCAAACCAACTTTCATAACTTTATCAATGGGCAAAGGAAAATAATAAAGAAATGGTGCTGCCAATAATGAGAATACAAAAAATAAACTCAGGAAATCTCTTCGTATCATACTCTGTCACCGGAATGTTGCCTCAAAATCCTGCAGCTTGACAGTTTGATGATCATCCAAATATTTAAATGGTGAACTGTTCTCTTATTTGGCACTTGCATACTTTGATGTCGGCATTTACCTTTTGGAAGAGCCACCTTCATTGGCATCCGCAGAACTTTAAATTAAGACCAGTGAACTCAGGCTCGGGAACCTTTTGCACATGTTGCTTACCATTCAATTGTTTATCTGATACATATCCCACATGGTGAACTGTTCTCTTATTTGGCACTTGCATACTTTAATGTCGGCATTTACCTTTTGGAAGAGCCACCTTCATTGGCATCCACAGAACTTTAAATTAAGACCAGTGAACTCAGGCTCGGGAACCTTTTGCACATGTTGCTTACCATTCAATTGTTTATCTGATACATATCCCACATGGTGAACTGTTCTCTTATTTGGCACTTGCATACTTTGATGTCGGCATTTACCTTTTGGAAGAGCCACCTTCATTGGCATGCTGTTGAAAATAGAAAATGATTGCACTTGCCGGTATTCATTCAAAAGCCGAAGATGTAATCGAGAGTACATTCCTTTACCGAGGCTACCAGCAGAGAAAGAACCAGCCCCTCCAATGAGTATCGAAGAGTTTTCGGATGCAACATTAAGACCATTGGGAACGATTGTGACAATGCTTTTCATCGACTCTACATACTCTGGAAGTGTAGGCGGTGGAATTTAAAATGCTATCAAAAACAGAGGGTGACTCTTTGGTTGCAAACATCCCATAGAACCTTCCAGAAGCCGTGTAAATTTCATTTTCATTGAATCCCCTACATTTCAGTTTATCAACAACTCCATCTGGTATGGAAGGCCTGTTCCTGACCTCACTTGAGACTGGAGACTTGCTCTTTGTCTGGCATATAGTCTTTGTCGACTTCCTTGTTGTAGATTTTTTATTTGCTTCTCCTTTTTGGCTGGACATTGACGGCATTTCCTTGTAGCAAATCTGCTCACTAGGGGATATAGTTGTAATCTGCGGACTTTGCCTCAATCGACCTTCTCCCTCAGGAAATCCTGATCTTTGGAGGCATTCCTTTCCTGTTACTTTTCCTTCATCTGTTAACATATACTTTGCTAGGCAGCTTGATTTTACAACTAGTCCTTTTGATACCAATGTCTTCATGGAACTCCACCCAAAAGANCTTTCCTATTACTTTTCCTTCATCTGTTAACATATACTTTGCTAGGCAGCTTGATTTTACAACTAGTCCTTTTGATACCAATGTCTTCATGGAACTCCACCCAAAAGATTGGACATGGAACTCCACCCAGAATACCAATCTTTGAATGAGTTCCCGAAGCGTCCAGGTGGTGCACCACTCTTTGAAGGCCCAATAGGCATCCGGGAAAACCCACTAGCTTCAGCTACATCAATAAGTTCCTGCTTAAGCATAAACTCCTTCTCATTTTGAGTTTCTTTGTAAAGTGTGATCAGAATTGCATATGGTGCTGAGCCTTTTTGAGGAAGATATCGACCAGAACCCCTGCTCTTCTTCACATATATCTTTTATACCATCAACACACCATATGCTGCAAGCTCTCAATAAGCTTCCAGTTTGGGAATTTCGCTGCCAGTTTGCAAAATCTACCATGTAACGCATAATTCTTTACACATACATAGGTTTTTTATTTGCTGAATGAAACTTTAATGATTTAAGGTATCTAAAGGAATGATAAAGGCTAACAAACAATCATAACACTAAAAACAAGCTGGAATTTAAAACAAGAAAAACCAATGTAAAGCAAAAATTTAAAAATAAACCAGGTGAAAAATCCTAGAGATAACATCTGGCTCCGCCTGGGGATGGCATGCTCCCTGCGAGCTGCTAAGAACAAGTAGACCTGTGCCTTGTTTCCATTGGGCTGGAGTCTTCATTACCCATCTCTGCTATTTTAACAAACCACTGATTGAACCTTTAAACAACTCTGCACACTGAAATAATCTTCTCACAACCATATGATCACACTGTACAAACTTTAACAAACTGCTTGAAGCATAAAACTTATTTATTTACAGCTCCTACACTAANCTAGAGATAACAGTACCTTGAGATCTGTATGCCTTAATGACATATTTTATCGCTTTTGACATAGGTTCACATCATTGGCCTTTGATTGAAATATTCCACCGGGTGTTC